>MU701457.1:22608-46295 GCA_026770625.1 Nicotiana glauca | reverse complement strand
CAATCATGGTTCATTCTTTCAACTTTAAGCTTCTCAAATGAGAATTCTCATCTAAATTTAACTTCGATCTTCCCGAATTTAAATTCCGACCGTGCGAACAAGTCATAATACCTGAAATGAAGCTGTTCATGGACTCCGACTACTGAACGTAGCGCTAGTACTCAAAACGACCGGTCGGGTCGTTACAGCTTATCAACACCCTTGGAGTTTTAAAGCGTGTGAAAATATGATTCTTTATAAAACTTACCACTACTTTTGCATAATTAGTAGGAAGAGCAATGGACTCAACCCACTCACATAATCGACTGCAACCAAAATGTATCTGTGACCATAGAATATGGGAATGGTCCCATGAAGTCAATCCCCAAACATCAAAAGCTCTACTACCAAAATATTTTGCAAAGGCATCTCGTGCCTCTTCGTGATTGTACCTGTTCTTTGACACGTGTCACAATTTTTAACAAAAGCATGTTCATCTTTAAACAATTTTGGCTAGTAAAAACCTGATTGCAAAATATTTTGTGCAGTTTTGTCGCCACCATGGTGACCTCCATAAAGAGAAGCATGACAGTCATGCAATATTACATTCATCTCCTCCTCAGGGGCACACCTTCTTACCAATTGATTTGCGCATTGCTTGTATAGAAAAGGCTCGTCCCACATGTAAAATCTCACATCATGTAAAAATCTTCTTCTAGAATCAGCTGTAAATTTTGGTGGAGTCACCCCACATGCAATAAAATTTACATAATCTGCACACCATGGGGTTTCATCCGAAGTGATGGCTAATAACTGTTCATTAGAAAATGTTTCTTTGATTGATTCCCTTTCAGTTACATAGCCTCGATTTTCCAGCCTGGACAAGTGATCTGCAACTTGATTTTCTGTCCCTTTTCGATCTCGAAACTGGAAATCAAATTCCTGCAAAAGAAGAACCCATAGAATTAACCTTGTCTTGGCATCTTTCTTTGCAAATAAATACCTGATAGCTGATTATTTGTGTAAACTATGACTTTGGTTCCCACTAGATAGGACCTGAACTTATCAAATGCCCATACAACTGCAAGAAACTCTTTTTTCAATAATAGTGTAATTCAATTGTGTTGGATTAAGAGTTCTGCTCTTATAATGAATGGAATAAAAGATTTTCTCCTTCTGCTGCCCCAAAACAGCTCCAATGGCTATGTCACTTACGTAACACATCAACTCAAATGAAAGTTTCTAATCTGGAGCAATGATAATTTGTGTAGTAACTAATCTTGTTTTCAGCTCATCAAATGCTTTCAGACAAACATCATCAAACTTGAAGGATGTATCTTTCTCAAGAAGCATGCACAAAGGAGATGAAATTTTTGAAAAATTATTAATGAAACGACGATAAAAACCTGCATGACCCAAGATACTGTGAATGCCTCTAAATGATATCGGTGGAGGTAGTTTTTCAATAGCTTCCACCTTTGCTTTATCTACCTGCAATCCGTTCTTGGACACTTTTTGCCCTTGAACGATACCTTCCTTTACCATAAAATGGCATTTTTCCAAGTTCGGTACCAAATTTGTTTCTTCACACCTAGAAAGTACCTTGTCAAGATTCATTAAACATTCATCAAAAGAACATCCAAATACAGAAAAATCATTCATAAATACTTCCACAAATGTTTCAACCATATCAGTAAAAATAGCCATCATACACCTTTGAAAAGTCGCGGGTGCATTACAGAGATCAAATGGTATTATTTTAAATATATATGTCCCTTAGGGACATGTAAATATGGTCTTCTCTTGGTCCTCTGGTGCTATAACAATCTTATTTAATCCCGAGTAGCCATCCTAAAAATAGTAATATTCATGTCCAGCTAATCTATCAAGCATGTGGTCAATAAAGGGAAGGGGAAAGTGGTCTTTTAGAGTGGCATTATTCAATTTTCTATAATCTATGCAAATCCTCCACCCAATAACAGTTCGAATGGGAATCAAATCATTGTTTTCATTTGCCACTACAGTCATTCCCTCTTTTTTAGGAACACATTGGACTCTACTCACCCATTTGCTATCAAAGATTGGAAATACAATACCTGCATCAAGACATTTAGTCACTTCCTTTCTTACCACCTCTTTCATGTTGGGATTTAGTCGGCGTTGTTGTTCTATGCTCGGCTTGTGTCCTTCCTCCATGAGAATTTTATGCATGCAAAAAGCTGGACTAATACCTCTCATGTCAGACATCGTCCACCTAATTTCTCTTTTATGCCCACATAGTACTCTCAGCAACTTTTCCTCCTGCAATATAGATAAGTCAGAAGAAATTATAACAGGTGAAGTATCAGAACAACCCAAATAAGCATAATGAAGGTGAGAAGGTAAATATTTTAGTTCCAATTTTTGAGCTTCTTCCATTGATGGCTTCGGAGGAGGTCCATTTGGCATGTTCAAAGGGATTTAATCCTTTCATATATACACATGATGCATTCAAAATATGCTTCATCTCCTCAACCTCATCATTAATCTCCAAACTATCAAACAACATGATTGTTTTCTATAAAGAATCCTTCAAATATATGCTTGGGGAAATAAGTTGCTCATCCACCTCCATGACAAATATCATAGACAACTCTTCATAATGGCGAGAAAGTTTAATTGCCTTGTATACATTAAAAACGGCTTCCTCATTGTCAACTCTCATGATAATTTTTCCTTCTCTTACTTTAATGATAGCATCACCTGTAGCCAAGAGAGGTCGTCCCAATATAATGGGAACTTTTTCATTGGCTTCAAATCACAAAATAATGAAATCAATCGAGAAAATAAATTTTCCAATTTTCAGCAGCACATCTTCAATCGCCCCTTCCGGATAAGCTATGGACATGTCAGCTAGTTGCAATCACAATGGTGGGTTTTGGAGCTCCCAAATCTAATTGTTTGGACAAAGACAAGGGCATCAAATTTATGCTTTATCCCAAATCACAAAGTACATGGCCTACATCAATATTACCTATTCTCACAGGGATAGTAAAGCTGCCATGATCCTTAAGCTTTTGAGGAAGCTTATTTTGGACCCTTGAAGTGCACTCTTCGGTAAGTGCAACTGTTTCATATTCAGTCAATCTTCTCTTGTTAACCACAATATCTTTTATGTACTTAGCATACTTTGGAATTTCATGAATTGCATCTACCAATGGAATATTCAATTGAATCTGACTCAACATAGAGAGAAATTTGTTGAACATGTGATCATCATTCTTTTTCTGCAATCTTTGTGAAAAGTGGTGGTGGTCTTCGAACATTCACTGATACTGAACTTGTATCATCTTTATTTGCTTCTTGTGTTTCTTTGGGAATCAATTCACCTTCATGTATAGGCTTATCTTTTCTCTTCTTTGGCACTTCTTCTAATTCCCTTCCAGTTCTAAGTGTGACTGCACTAACTTAGCTTGATTATTCTTCTCTATATCACAGGGGAGAGTGTAAGCTCGTGATCTTTGCTCTATATGAAATACTCCTATAAAATCCAAGAAAAATAGATTTTTTCTTAATTATTTACCATTTTATAAATTTTTATATATTTTTATTAATTGTTTGTATTTTGCTTGCATGTTTAAGTATTATTAAAATCATAAAAAAATACCAAAATATCATGCATTATATTTAGGATATGTTTTTATATTTTTAGAATTAATCATAATCATTTGCTTTATAAAAATTTAAAAATCACAAAAAAAAAAGCTAATTTTTACATTTTTTGTCTTTTAATTTTGGTTTATTGATTTTCCACTTTTAATATAGAATTAAGTAGCTTTTATAATTTTTATAATTAGCTAACTAGTTTAATTTCACACTTTTGGATAATTTAAGATTTTTTAAAGTTGTAAGATTTTAATTAAAAAAAGAAAATTAAAAAATAAAAGAAAGAATTGAAAAATGGCTTGTTTTGTTAAATTGGGCCAAAATTAATGCTGAGGCCAAATCCCTACCCAAACCCACCAACCAAGCACAAAAATCTGATCAAATTCCACCCATCCCATGACCCGAACCGGCCCAGACATTTGACTCACTACTCCTTTAAACTAAAAACCTAGAGACCTGACCCCTTAGACGGATCTGCTGCATAACATCAAGGCTAGGGCTCTCCCCTCCCTTCTTCTGGTTCTTCACTTCTGAAAGAAGAACATCTGAGACCTAAAAGAAAAAAGATAGAAAAATCCTTCTGATCCTAGACCCTAAGGAATGGCGGAAGACCGCTGCTTCTTCCTCATTCTTCTTCTTCATTCCTTCACACACATCAATCACACACACACATACACACAAGATGCTGGGGGAAGAAGCTTGAACTTAAGAATTTAAGATCGAAAAACCAAAAGAGAACGAAAAGCTATAAAAAAAAAAAGAAGAAAGGAAGGACGAACAATAGAGCAATTTGGTTGTTTCAGATTCCAATGATTTACAATCAAAGTTGTGGTTATTTGTTACCGATTATGAATTGATCAACCTGGGTTCGAAATTTCTTTCCTCTTGTTCGGGATTGTTCTCGCTGTTGAACCTCACCACTTAAGAGTTCTAGGCTTTTATTTGGTTTTTGAGCTGCTGTTTCCCTGCTTTAGGTATGTAAATCCCCACTTGTTCTTTATTTCAAATTTTAGGATAAACTTTGTTGTATTCTAACTGAGTCCATGTTGATTGAGATCCGGCTCACTTAAGCCTCAAATTATGTTTGGTTTCTCTCTTTTTTGGTCTATAACTAATGTTGAATGAGCCTCCATTAAAGTCTCAAGCGTTAGTGAGCTATCGATTAGAATTAAGTAATTTAAAAGTTTGTTTGGTTTTTTTTTTTGTGAATCTATGAAGGCTAGTTGAAATTCATTTAAATCCATGTGGATGTTTGTGTTGGAGGTCTTGTCTGGCAGACTTAAACATCATTGAAGCCATTCGAATCATTCAACCATTCCTTATGGTTATTGTAGAAGCTGTGGATTTTGGAATTCATCTTATTACGACATAAGGTTTCATAATTAATTACTAGCAATGTTACAACATGTATTTCTGATTTCAGTAGCTATTGATCTCAAATTTGTAGTTAGGAGAAACTTCCTCACTATGAGTGGTATATCCTGATTTAAGTGGTTTGTTTCTGATGTTCCATCTCCATGTCCTTGATTTTTTTCTTAATAAGTTGCTCATTATAATTAAATCTTATTTTGTTAACGAACCAATAGAATGGCTGCCCGTTTCAGTTGATTTTAGACTATTGGAGTCTTTGTTAAATATTACTTAATTGAGTTTCTATATTTTCCTTTGCAAGAAATGTCATCGGAGGCAATATGTTCAATGAAGCTAGATACTGTGATTTTCTTTGTTCATGTTCTAATGATCATTTGTGATTGAGATTGTATGGCCCAAATCTGTTCTTGTTTTGAGCTGCAAATTTTTTCACATTTTGGTATTTTATTAAATGGCCTTAACAATTATGAACATCTGTAGTTTGCTTTAAGTTGAGTACCCTTTTAAAATAGAATCGAGGTGCGCCGCGCTAAATAAAATCTCAAATATGTGGGCCTCATTTAATTACTTCTTTCAAAATTCTTAGAACTCGAGGCGTGCCATTTAGCAAATTTTCATGGCCCTCGCAAAGTTGAAGATGCGTGGTTGCTTTAGGCACGTATATTTAATAATATTACCTTCCTATACTCGGGTGCACATTTATGTGACCTGAATCCAAATCCCAACAATGTTATATAGAATGTGTTGCGGACTGCGTGTGCATTTATGTGATGCAGTTCAAGACATGTTTTAAAATGACATTCAATTTTCTTTAAAAAATAAATAAAAGCTGTTAAAGGTTTTAAAATTGCACTATAGGTTTGAAACCTATATTAAAATAAGGTAATAGGCTAATTATGACAGTTTAAGCGACCGTGCTAGAAACACGGAATCCGAGGGTGCCTAACACCTTCCCCCGGGTTAACAGAATTCCTTACTCAAGAATTTCTGGTTCGCAGACTTCACTTGAAAAGTCAAAAATTTCCTCGATTTTGGATTCAAAATAAACCGATGACTTGGGACACCAAATAAACCATCCCAAGTGGTGACTCTGAATTGAATAAATAATCTCATTTCGAATAATGTCACTTAAAGTAGAAAAACTCCCTTATACACTATCCTCCGGGGTGATGTGTAAAAAAGGAGGTGTGACAGCTCTGCGACTCTTCTGGGGACAAGAACCCAGAACTTCGATTCAGGGTTCAAGAATTCGAGCTTAGAATAATTGTTATATTTTGGCTTTATCTTTTATCTGATTTTTCTACATTTTTGAACCTAATGTGCTAAATGTTTTTACCTCTTTGATATTCTGTGAATTGTATATAAAACTGCTACGAAACCCTTCTCTTCTCATCTTCGGGGATGTGCTCGCTGGTCGAGACTCCATATTCTATTAGTGTTATACCTTGAAATAAGAAAGAGGCTCGAACAAGTTACTAAGCCGGATGTCCTTTTGGTTTCCGGTACGTAGCCTCCTCCTCGGCTCAAGTTGTCTGCTCGGGTACACAGTCTAGAACACATACCCAGGTTTTGAACCTAGTATAAAAAAGCTTCATGCCGGATCCCTAGTAGGAACGTTTGTTTGCAACACGTGCATTTGACTTAGGAGACTCAACACATGGGTTGGGTCTGTCTAGGACAAGTGTACCTGAAAGTAAAAGACCATCCTGATGCATCTTACGTGCTACTTGCATATCTGTCTGTTCAGGCTTGCATGTTGACCGACTTCTAGAATAGAGGAAGAAATCAAAAGAAGAAAAAAAATCAAAGAAGAAAAGAGTGAGAGGTAGGTATTTAGAAAATTCTGAAACTCTACTGAAATTCAGGAAAAAGAAAAGTCATTTCAAGATGAGCCAAAATTTTCAAGTGCCATGTATCCCTGTTCCGTCAAAACTGACCGAACTACGCGGGTCTGATTTTCACCGGATGTGAGATACGTAGGCAAACCTCAACGGTTCCGACCCCAATTTTTAAAAAATCCAAAAATATTTTCTTCCTTTAAAAAAAAGAGAAAACAAATAAAAATATTTTCATTTACTTTTAAAATTCCCTAAGTTCAAATCAAAGGAAAAGGAATTCTTTTTGAATTCTTTCGTTCAAAAAAAATATATAATAATATTTGTGTGCTTCTTTAGAAGCCTTTCTTTCAAAAATTTCAAAAAAAATCAAAATCAAAATCAAAATCAAAAATCCAAAAATATTTTCTTCCTTCCTTTAAAGTATTTCTTTCAAAAATAAAACCAAAATCAAAATACTTCCTTTCTTCTTTTAAAGCATTTTCTTTCAATAATTCCAAAAAATGGTTATGATATGTAGTCAATCCCCATCAGATTTGATTGTGTCATAAATAAATTGAGTGAAAGAGTAACTTAGAAAAAAAAGAAAAAAAAAGAGTGCAAAAAATAAAAGAGCGGCAAAAACGAGATGAAAAAAAAATCAAGAGTGATTAAAAAGAGAGCATAAATGAAAGAAAAAAGAAGTAAAGTTAGTTAAGGTCGGGATAAAACATGCAAGCGTTCAAACACACGGTAGAAGCGTTTAACTGTTAGGTGTATTGCATCCCAACATGCGATTTCCTATATGTTAAATGTTTCAAAACTAACAAGGTTGTTGGTTGTGCAAATTAGCCAGGTTTTGGTGGTTGGTTTTGTTGGTAGTCCAGCCTCCCCTCCTTCACAAGATTCAAAGGCACAAATGGCCTCCGCAAGCAATTTACCAAACATAGATCATAAGTATAGCTCATCATCGGCTATTCTACAGCCAGATTTAGCAGCTGCTGAAGAGAATAAGATGTTGCGTCTCCGCATAATGGAAAGGTGGGACGCCTGGTCTAATGGTAGGAAACCGCCAAGTGTAATCCCTGGGTTCGCTGAGTTGATCCCCCGGTCAAGTGAGGTTACCAACGCCCTTGTGCTCAACCTACTTATCCCATGCGGGCACATTTCAATGCCCTCCAATGATCCTGGCATGCCTTCTGGGGTTCACCCCCAGGCACCGCCTCCTATGTTCACATTTCAAGGTCCACAGCTTCAGTCAGGAATAGCATATGTGACCCCATACTCTTTCACTCAACCTCCGCAACATGATCTCTCAGCGGGCCAAGAAAAGGTTGTTAAAAATCCCAAGCAAGAGGAAATGGCTCGGAAGATGAAGAGCCTGGAATAAAGCTTGAAAAACATAAAAGGTCTGAGTGGCTAAAAAGTGTCTCATACTCTTACCTCTGTATGTTTCCCCATGTTCAGTTGCCAGTTGGCTTCAAGATGCCAAAATTCGAAAAGTACGACGGGCGTGGAGACCAGGTCGCCTATCTAAAACGATACTGTAACCAGCTGAGGGGTGTTGGTGGAAAAAAGGAGCTACATAAGGCCTATTTTGGGGAAAGCCTCACCGGAATAGCTTCTGAGTGGTATACGGATCATGAAATTGCTCATTGGCACGTGTGGGATGATATGGGTCGAGATTTTGTCTGCCAGTTCCAGTATAATGTGGACATCGCTCCCGATAGGAACTCTTTGTCCAATTTGAAAAGGAAAATCGCAAAAAGCTTCCTCGAATATGCTGTCAAATGGCGTGAGCAAACCGCCAGGGTAAAGCCTCCAATGGATGAAATTGAAATGGTCACGATTTTTCTGCAGGCCCAAGAGGCTGACTACTTCCAGAACATGATGTGTGCTGTGGGTAAGCCATTTGTTGAGGCTATCAAAATCGGGGAAGTGGTTGAAAACGATTTAAAAAAGGGAAGAATCTTTAGTCATGCTGCTTTTAAGGCCACATCACAGTCTCCTCGGAATGGTTCAGAGAGTTTGGTAAACAAAAATGGGAGCGAAGAGTGAGTCATGATGGTCTCAAGATCGAGGGGGCCTGCAACTCATCCAGCCAATCATATGTGCCTCATATCATCCCACCATACTATTATCCCTTTCAAGATGATGCTTATGCCGCGACACCGCCTCCCTATGCGGTGATGAGCGCACAATTTTACACGTGGCCACAACATTATCCACAACAAAACCGAGCTCTACCTCCCAGAAATGCCCATCTTTACCAAGCTCCATATAATCCTCAACCAAATGATTCCCAATACAATCCTCGCCCAAGAGAGCCTTTCAGAAAGAATCAGTTCACCCCTATTGGTGAATCGTATTCAAACTTGTTCCAAAAGCTAATCAGGCTAAATCTATTGCAGCCAGTGGCCCTGAACCAGCCGAACCCCGAGTCCCCCTCGCACCGAGCTGATGCTATATGTGAATACCACTCTGGAGCAGTGGTACACAGTACAGAGGACTGTTGGACCCTCAAAAGAGCAGTTGAAGATTTGATTGAAGTAGGAAGAATTGTTTTTCGGGATGAAGAAGCTCCTGATGTGATGAACAATCTGTTGCCTGCCTACAACGTAGGGACAATGGTCAGAATGATTTGTGAAGATGAGGAATTTGATTCGGCACTGAAGGTCATTGCAGCCATTATCGAGACAGAACAAAAGCTGAAAGACGGTCGCCAAGCCTGAAAGTTCCCTATCAGATGGGAGTCTCGATAGCCAGTCTTGCTATCCTTTCTACATCCGGATTATCTCATGGTGTGATCCGAATATTTTACTTCATTGTCTTACTTTCCGATGTAAACCCTTCTATCTTCAAAAATTGGAAAAAAAATCAAAAAAAGGGAAAAAAAATCAAATGAAATTAATATTTCATTGTCTAGGAATATCTCTTTTCTTAATCTTGTCGTTTTTCTTATTATCTTTTCAGTTCTGTTAAATGCAGGTTTCAATAACATGACATGCTTGCGGACTTCATTCCCAGATCCCAACATGCTGTCAGACTTCAAAATAATGAATCAAGAGTCGAAATGCAAAGAAGATAAGTTTGAGGAAATAAAATAAAGAGTTGGAACAACTGATGGAAAATTGGTTCCCGGATTGGAAAGGTCCATACATTGCAACAAGAGTACTGCCAAAAGAGTGTATTGTACTTGGGACACATTGAAGGAAATAGCCCTGAAATAACTGCCAATGCAAATGCGGTCAAAAGGTACTATGTTGGATCCTCCATATAGTTCTAATATTCTCCGGTTCGGATGACGAAGGCTTTCATTCTCGCTACCAAAATACTATCAACCGTTTGCCAACCCATTTGAGCCAGTTACTCTTCTTTGATTACCCTCTTTAGAACCTGAAACTGTTATTGAAAAATAAAATGAAGAAAAAAAAAGAGAAAGAAATTGTAATGAAAAAGAAAATTGAAAAAAAAGAGAGAGGAAAAAGGAAAATAAAAAGAAAGAGAAAACAAAAAAAAGAGAAAAAAAACATAAAAAGAAAAGAAAAATAAAAATAAAGTTT
The DNA here is from genome assembly GCA_026770625.1 of Nicotiana glauca. Taxonomy (NCBI): domain Eukaryota; kingdom Viridiplantae; phylum Streptophyta; class Magnoliopsida; order Solanales; family Solanaceae; genus Nicotiana; species Nicotiana glauca. The sequence goes on along the minus strand of MU701457.1, from coordinate 35,923 downwards.
TCCTGAACTACGTTCGACTTGATTCAGAAAGGATACGTAGACAGCCTCTCTCTGGGTTCAGTCACACCAAAACAAAAATCCAAAGTCCCCCAAAAAGTGAAACTGGGGCAGATGTTATAATGGTCCGGCGATGGTTTCGCCCGAAAGGTTTCAGAGTTGTAATTCAATCCAAATTTTTTTTACCCCAAACCTTGTTCAAGTCCTTCTGATCAATCGGCAAAGAGGTTCAAAATGGGAGGATAAAGTTATTTGGATCTGATACAACAAAATGAGAGAAATAAAATGAGAGAGTCTTATTGGTAAAAACTCACACGGACACCGTGAGGCGACGGTAAGCAGATAAATTGGAATGAGAGAGCCTTGTTAGTGAAAACTCGCAAAGAGCAATACAAGGCGATGGTGAGAAGATAAATAAGAGAGTTCAGCTCATGAAAACCCGCAAAGGGTGTCCCTGATCAAAAAGAGGATCCTCACAGCCACCGGCGCCGACAAAGTCTTGGCAAGGTTTCTCAAATTTTTAAGGCAAAAGTTGTGATGAATTTCTGAGAGTCGGACAGTTTACACAGATCAGGCATCCAGTCCAAAAAGCATATCATGTTCATTGAAGTTCGCATGTACTCCAAATAAGTCCTTATTTCCTTTCCTCGAAAGGGACACATCTTGTTTAAACTCATTCTTTATTCCCTTGTTTGTTTTCTTTGAATCCCTTTCGGTCTAACTCTATTCCGAAACTAAGGTGAATAAGGGATGGCAAGACTGATTTACAGGGATTTCGTTTGACACGAGCTAGTATGCAAAAAGGCACCCAACATTGTCAGGGACACTAAGTCGACCCCGACTGGCCATGGCGGCCGATGCTTCAAAATCAAAACTCTTGGAAGGAGAAAATCAAATTGAAGTGCCTATAAAGGCAAATGAAGATGAAAAGGTTGAGTCCCACATGGAAAACCGTCTTGGCAAAGGTTTGAAAAGCCAAGGTCCCCCAAATGCTCTGAAATTGAAGTTGGAAGAAAGAAGTAAAATATTGAAAGGCCTACGAAGGAAAAATAAAGTTAGAGAAGGTTAATTCCCACGCGACTAGCCGTTGCAGCAAATTTGAGGAGCCAAAAAGTTCCCCAATGTTCTTAAGAAAAGTAAAGAAAAGAAAAAAAAAGAGTTAGAAAGGAAAGGCCTACGAAGGCAAAATAAATTTCAAAAGGTTGAGTTCCACCGACCAATCATCATGAAAAAGTCTGGAAAAGCCGGAGTTTCTCCAGAGACAGAAATTCAATCGGTGTTCAGGATGCAACCAGTTGCAGTTGAAAGGGCCGAAATCAAGTAATCAAAACAAGCAAGGCCACAAAACCAACCACCGTTTCAAACTAACAATTGTTCTTTGTTTAAAAAATTGAAACAGGTGCAATCCAAGCAACCGTGCAAGAAGCAGGTGCAACCAAAAGGGAAAAGAAATGCGCAAGTGCTAAAACAGTTTTGCAGCAAGAAACCGACCAAAAGGGAAAGTTCCTCCAAATTCTTTCCTGCATTTTCTATAAAAAAAATTTAAAATAAAAAAAGAGGAAGAAAAATTCAAAATCATGGTAGCATAGGGCCTCCAATTCCCTAGGTATCCCCGGCATAACCCGAGGACCTTTTTCCTTTCTTTCGGCATAACCCGTGGGCCTCCATGGCATAACCCAGGGATCTTTTTCCTTCCTCCCGGCATAACCCGTGGACCTCCATGGCATAACCCAGGGATCCTTTTCCTTCCTCCCTGTCATAACTCGTGGACCTCTCTGGCATAACCCAAGGATCTTTTTCCTTCCTCCCGGCATAACCCGTGGACCTCCCGGCATAACCCGTGGACCTCCCTAGCATAACCCAGGGGATCTTTTTCCTATCTCCCGGCATAACCCGTGGACCTCCCTGGCATAACCCAAGGATCTTTTTCCTTTCTCCCGGCATAACGTGTGGACCTCCCTGGGTTAACCCAAGAATTTTTTTTTCTTTTCTCCCGGAATAACCCGTGGATCTCCCTGGCATAACCCAAGGACTTTTTTTCTTTTATCCCGGTATAACCCGTGGACCTCCCTGGCATAACCCAAGAACTTTTTTTCTTTTATCCCGGCATAACCCGTGGACCTCCCTGGCATAACCCAAGGATATTTTTTCCCGGCATAGCCCGTGGACCTCCCTAGCATAACCCAATATCTTTTTTCTTTTATCCCGGCATAACCCGTGGACCTCCCTGGCATAACCCAATGTCTTTTTTATTTTATCCCGGCATAACCCGTGGACCTCCCTGACATAACCCAATGACTTTTCTCTTTCATCCTGGCATAACCCGTGGACCTCCATGTCATAACCCAAGGACTTTTTTTCTTTTATCCCGGCATAACCCGTGGACCTACCTGGCATAACCCAAGGATCTTTTTTATTTTATCCCGGCATAACCCATGGACCTCCCTAACATAACCCAAGGACCCTTTTTCTTTTATCCCGGCATAAACCATGGACCTCCCTGGCATAAACCAAGGACCTTTTAATCCCGGCATAACTCGTAGACCTCCCTGGCATAACCCAAGGAACTCTTTCTTTATCCCGGCATAACCCGTGGACTTCCCTTGTATAACCCAAAGACTTTTCTCTTTTATCCCGACATAACCCGTGGACCTCCCTGTCATAACCCAAGGACCTTTTTATTTTATCCCGGCGTAACCCGTGGATCCCCCAGCATAATCTGATCATCTTTCCAGCATAACCTGACAATCTTCCCAATTTAGGACTTCTCTCCCTATGCCCAAGGATACATAATCCTTATTTCTATTACTTTTAAAGAAATAGCTTAGATTTGTGCTGCAAATAACTCACAAAATTTTCCTAGTGAAAACTGGGGCAGAAAAATTTCGTTCGTTTGTTTTTTTTTTGGTGTATGAGCAGGTTTGACCTCGAGGCACAGGATTCGAGATGACCAAAAATGAATCTCAATACAAAATAAAGAAAAGAAGAGAAGGAACAAAAAAAGAAATGAACTCAAAATTCTGAAATGGAGAAAGACGCGGACTGCTCAAAATATGATTGAAGCCACAAGCTTCGCATGTCCCGCCTTGATCCAAAGCTGAAGAAAGAACCAACACCTACAGTTGACGAGCATCAAGATTCAGAGCGGAGTCTGCAGCAAGAGCTAGCCAAGACTCAAGATCAAGCTTTAAGAGATTTATAGATAGGAATCTTGTAACTCGTAGTTGATAGGCTTAACTAGTTTAGCTTTTTATTTTCCATTTTGGTGTAATAAGGAGCTCAACAAGCAGAAACAACAGCAACAACAGCAAAATCACAGCTTCCTGGTAGTCCCAGCTACCAAAACTTCCAGAACTACACTGACCTGATTCCTTTATAGCCAAGAATACGTAGGCAACCTCTGAAGCAAGGTTCGGTCAGACTCTTTTCAAAAATGCTTCTCATTGAGTTTCAAATTGGCAAAAATCCCTCATATTGCTCACTTTATCTTTGCCCGAAAACTCTTCATGTTTTCGAGCAAAGAGGGGCAGCTGTAAGCACATGATTTTTGCCCTATATGAAATACTCCTACAAAATCCAAGAAAAATAGATTTTTTCTTAATTATTTACCATTTTTAGGAATTTTTATTAATTGTTTGTATTTTTCTTGCATGTTTAAGTTTTATTAAAATCATAAATAAAATACCAAAATATCATGCATTACATTTAGGATTTGGTTTTATATATTTAGAATAAATCATAATCATAATCATTCGCTTTATAAAAATTTGAAAATTACAAAAAAAAAAAACAGCTCATTTTTACATTTTTTGTCTTTTAATTTTGATTTATTGATTTTTCACTTTTAATATAGAATTAAGTAGCTTTTATAATTTTTATAATTAGCTAATTAGTTTAATTTCACACTTTTGGATAATTTAGGATTTTTTTTTAAGTTGTATGATTTTAATTAAAAGAAAAAATAAAATTAGAAAATAAAAGAAAGAATTGAAAAAAAAAAGGCTTGTCTTGTTAAATTGGGCCAAAATTAATGTTGAGCCCAAATCTCTAACCAAACCCACCAACCAAGCCCAGAAATCTGACCAAATTCCACCCATCCCATGACCCGAACCAGCCCAGACATTTGACCCACTACCCCTTTAAACTAAAAACCTAGAGACCTGACCCCTTAGAAGGATCCTCCGCATAACATCAAGGTCAGGGCTGTCCCCTCCCTTCTTCTTTTGGTTCTGCACTTCTGAAATAAGAACATCTGAGACCTAAAACAAAAAAGATAGAAAAATCCTTCAGATCCTAGACCTAAGGAACGGCGGAAGACCCCTGCTTCTTCCTCATTCTTCTTCTTCATTCCATCACACACACACATACACACAACCTGCTGGGAGAAGAAGATTGCACTTCAAAATTTAAGATCGAAAAACCAAAAGAGAACGAAAAGCTATAAAAAATAAAAAGAACAAAGGAAGGACGAACAGTAGAGCAATTTGGTTGTTTCAGATTCCAATGATTTACAATCAAAGCTGTGATTATTTGTTGCCGATTCCGAATTGATCTGCTTGGGTTCGAAATTTCTTTCCTCTTGTTCGGGATTGTTCTCACTGTTCATCGCTGTTGAACTTCACAACTTAAGTGTTCTAGGATTTTATTTGGTTTTTGAGCTGCCGTTTCCCTGCTTTAGGTATGTAAATCCCCATTTGTTCTTTATTTCAAATTTTAGGATAACTTTGTTGTATTCTAATTGAGTTCATGTTGATTGAGATCCGGCTCACCTAAGCCTCAAATTTTGTTTGGTTTCTCTCTTTTTTGGTCAATAACTAATGTTGAATGAGCCTCCATTAAAGGCTCAAGCGTTAGTGAGCTATCGATTAGAATTAAGTAATTTAAAAGTTTGTTTGGTTTTTTTTGTGAACCTATGAAGGCTGGTTGAAATTCATTTAAATCCATGTGGATGTTTGTGTTGGAAGTCTTGTCTGGTAGACTTAAACATCATTGAAGCCATTCGAATCATTCAACCATTCCTTGTGGTTATTGTAGAAGCTGTGGATTTTGAAATTCATCTTATTACGACATAAGGTTTCATAATTAATTACTAGCAATGTTACAACATGTATTTCTAATTTCAGTAGCTATTGATCTCAAATTTGTAGTTAGGTGAAACTTCCTCACTATGAGAGGTATATCTTGATTTAAGTGGTTTGTTTCTGATGTTTCATCTCCATGTCCTTGATTGTTTTCTTAATAAGTTGTTCATTATACTTAAATCTTATTTTGTTAATGAACCAATAGAATGGCTGCCCGTTTTAGTTGATTTTAGACTATTGGAGTCTTTGTTAAATATTAGTTAATTGAGTTTCTATATTTTCCTTTGCAAGAAATGTCATCGGAGGCAATATGTTCAATGAAGCTAGATACTGTGGTTTTCTTTGTTCATGTCCTAATGATCATTTGTGTTTGAGATTGTATGGCCCAAATCTGTTTTTGTTTTGAGCTGCAGATTTTTTCACGTTTTTGTATTTTATTAAATGGCCTTAAAAATTATGAACATCCGTAGTTTGCTTTAAGTTGAGTACCCTTTTAAAATAGAATCAAGGTGCGCTGCGCCAAATAAAATCTCAAATGCGTGGCCCTCATTTAATTACTTTTTCAAAATCATTAGAACTTGAGACGTGCCATTTAGCAAATTTCCATGGCCCTCATAAAGTTGAAGACGCGTAGTTGCTTTAGGCACGTATATTTAATAATATTACCTTCCTAAACTCGGGTGCACATTTATGTGACCCAAATCCAAATTCTAACATTATTATATAGAATGTGTTGCGGACTGCGGGTGCATTTATGTGACGCAGTTCAAGACATGTTTTAAAATGACGTTGCAATTTTCTCTAAAAAATGAATTAAAGTGGTTAAAGGTTTTAAAATTGCACTATAGGTTTGAAACATGTATTAAAATCAGGTAATAGGCCAATTATGACAGTTTAAGCGACCGTGCTAGAACCACGAAATTCGGGGGTGCATAACACTTTCCCCCGGGTTAATAGAATTCCTTACTCAAGAATTTCCGGTTCGTAGACTTCACTTGGAAAGTCGAAAATTTCCTTGATTTGGGATTCAAAATAAACCGGTCACTTGGGACACCAAATAAACCATCCCAAGTGGCGATTCTGAATTGAATAGATAATCCCATTTCGAATAATGTCACTTAATATGGAAAAACTCCCTTATACACTATCCTCCGCGGTGGTGTGTAAAAATGGAGGTGTGATAGAGAGCACCTACAGGCCTAGTGTTTTGATTCGATGCTAACTGCCCCATTTGCCTCTCAAGATTTCTGAAATCGGTTCTGAGTTTTTGATTGTCAAGCAACAATTTCTTCAACAAGTCATTTGTACTTTCTTCTACTTGTTGGGGTAACCTTTGAGATTGATTAAAATTTTCTTGGGGTCTATATTGATTCTGATTTGATTGATTTCCACCCCAGGAGAAATTAGGATGATTCCTCCAATTTGGATTGTAAGTGTTCCCATATTGTGCCTGATGGTTCATCGGACCTCTACTTTGTTGTCCCACATAATAAATAGATTTAGGATTTGTGGGGCACATGTCACTCGTGTTATTGTCACCACATATATCACAACAAATCGACATTTGTTGAACATGTTGCATTGGTTGTGTCTGGTTCATTGTCATTCTATTCATTTGATTTGCCAATTTTGTTATATCTGCTCTTATGGCGGAAAAGTCAACAAGTTCAAGTACCCTTGCTGCATTTTGTTTAATTACTCTCAGTGGTTCCCCCTCTCCTTGCCAATTATGATCATTAGAAATGAAGTTGTTCAACAAAAGTTGTATTTTAGTATATGGCCTCGCCATGCAACTACCTCCACAAGTTGAATCAAGATTCATTTTTGATGTCTCATCTAGCCCATCAACAAAAGTATGACCTAAGACCTCATCAGTTTGATAATGATGTAGATAGACTCGGAGTAGTTTCTTGTATCTTTTCCAAGCTTGGTGAAGAGTTTCACCATCCCATTGTTGAAACCCAAGAATCTGGCTCCGCAAAGACTTTGTCTTTTTAGTGGGGAAAATTTTGATTAAGAAGTTATTTCGGTATCGCCTTCTCTCATCGTTAAAGGCGCCGCAAGGCACTCGACTAGAAGGAGTGGATATTAGGCACTAGCCCTTTCTTTGCTAAATCATCCGAAGTATGTATTGAACTAGCTGGCTCCTTCTGCAACCATTCGTTAGCTTCCCCCAACAATGAAAAAGGAAACAAGGTCAGCCTGACACAGTCCTTGGAAACGTTCGGATAATTGTAAGTATTCGTGATTTCCAAAAAATTCTGAATATGCCTCTGCGGGTCTTTATGAGATAGACCTACATATTGTCCAGTAGACTAAATCAATTGTACCATGTAATGTTAGAGTTCAAAGTGACCAGTGATATCAGGCTTCACAATAGCCTGAGTCATATTAGCAAGATTTGGCTTTGCAACTTCTATCACCAGATACATCTCTATTGGATGTGGTTGAACTGCAATGTCCAACTCTCTTTCTCTTCTATTTATACCTTCCAACTCTCTCCTTGCTCTATGAAGTGTTCTTTCAATTTCAGGATCAAGAGGAAAGATATTGCTTATGCTTCTACTCCTCCGTATTCAAGATAAGAGCATGCGTGACACAAACAACATGAAATGAAAATTAATGCTTGAACAAATAATTAACAAAAGTTTAACTCAGTCAAGTAGCTAATTTCTAATTCCCTGGCAACGACGCCAAAAACTTGTCGCGACCAAAATACTCACGCAAGTGTACGCGATCGTCAAGTAATACAGTAATAAGTAAAGTATCGTTCTCACGAGGACTTATGATCAACTTATCGACTGATGCAAACTCAAACGATTATCAATTCAAGAGAGTTCATCACAAAATACATAAATAACAAAATTTACAATTTAACTAGTAAACAAATAATAATACAATGATGTTCTAAATGTCAATACCATACAAGGAGGGGGTGATTTGTGTGGTACCTAATTTTTGCACTAGAAGAAACTGGTTCTTCTAGATGTACTTACTATGACTATTTGCGGAATTAAGAGTGCATAAAGTAAAGAACACAAAGATTTTTATGTGGAAAACACCTGACTCAAAAGGTGAAAAAATACGACCTACTACTCAGTAAGATTTTCCCAAACTTCCACTAAAATCACTGAGCCAAAACAGCATTTACAAACTCTTGTAAACCTAAGGATTAAACTCTAATCCTAGTGTGGCACACAACCTCAACTGTTGCGACACTTTCAAGTTAACTCCAACTTGAATACTCAAAGTACCTAATACAATTGCTTCTATGAAAGCTGAAAGGTACAATATGAAAACACCTACTACAATTGAACTAGAAATAAAGAAAGACACAATGGAATTGGTTCTTCACTCTTGGTTCATGCAGCTTCAGATTTTCACACTTGAATCACACTCAAATTGCTTGCAAGATCGCCTAGCTCTTTTGCTCTCAATTTAGTTTAACTTCTGTGTATGTGCCATCACCTGTAAAAGAGAACAATCATTATTATTTATAGAGTTAGTAATCAGAGTTTGATTAAAACTTGAATTGCTGATCCTTCATCAAATTCGAGTCCTAGAACAACTCAAACTCCAATCCTTATCCTTGATCCGGATGTAATTCTCTTCACACAAGAAAACTTTAACTCCTTATCCTATGCAATCTTTTCGATCAACTCAGAAGATATTGTTGCTGATCCTTGAGACTTATCTTCTTCACATGTACGTCACATGTGTAAGCATATCTACACTATGTCTCACATGATGAGCCTGGTTCATGACTGAGTTCATTTTGTCAATCTTCAAAACTTCATCTGAACTTGGGCCAACATACAACATAGAGTTTACTACGCCACTTATGAAATTTTCGTTTAACAATTAATAAAAGAGATATTCCAGGGTCATGGACTTTCTAGAGATCATGCTATTTCCTTAGCTTAAAAATGATTTATTGAATTATCCGAGCTATTGATTATAGGATTAATAATACCCATAAGAATCTGTCGAATTCTTATGCGCAATTCGATTTAAATTAACACCTATATTTATTTGTCATTAAAATTAACTAAAATGCATTTACAATTCCTATTCTTCAACCAAATAAGGCAATTAAGTATATTTTTATATTAATCGTGAATCTTTCACCTGATGCCCAGGATCCAGTTCTTGTTCTATTTAATTCTATATGCAATCAAGAATTTCCTTTTCCAAGTTTAATTCAAGATCTGTAAATAGTATTTCACTGTTAACTACGCAGTAAAATAATTAATAGCATAATCAAATAAACAACCAACAATGATAGATTGAAGATCATCAATTTAAGCTTCAAAAAATATAATCATCTAACACCCATAATCCCAGAATATTTGAGTTTTTAACCACTCATATTTATATGAACATCAACAATATAATTCATAAACATAAAGTAAGTAGATACTAGAAAAAAGCTTTGAAAAACACTTTTAATTCTTGCTCCAAAGTGCTATTTCCTCTTGATTTTAATCCGTCTTGATGAATTCTCCTCTTCTTTTCTCTTTCAAATTTGATCTCCCATCCTCGATAGTGGTTGCTTTACCCTTTTAAATCGTGTAAGAATGGGTTTTGACAATTACACCCTTTTTAGACCGAAATAAAATAGTTTTGGGATTTTTACACAGGATTTTTACACACCCGCGGAGCAGAATAAAAATTTCTGCGCAGAATACATCTTAATGGAGCAGAACAAAAATTTGCTGGAAATTGCACTACCGCGGCGTCCCCGGCGGCGCAGTAGTGTAAATTTCTGTGCTGATTCATTTTTTCTTTTATTTTTCTATCCGGGCTTGTTATGCGACCCCCGAACACGATCCCGACTTGATTTATTTAGCTTCTACTCAGACTTCAAAACCCCAAATTAATCAAATTCATCCCAAATTTAATTTTTATGTCGAAATCGCTTCCACCAAGGCATAAAGCATGAATTTAGTACAATTCATCATTACTTTTTATCAGACCTTTGTAAAATGCAATACTAAAACACGAGTTTTTAGCCTATGATCAATTTTTGCTCGTCTATTGTACAAGATGCTTGGGAAGAGTGAGATTCAGTATTTTTAAGGGTTGAGAGTTCCGACTCAGAATCGCAGCCCTCTTGATGAGACAACATTAGGGTTGTGCTTGAACCAAGATGATATAGTTTGGGGCTGAGCAACTTGAAGAGTCTCTTAACTTTTTTTTTCAATGTATCTCGTTGTATTCTATGTATTTCATTATATTCATTGTATTTTTTCATTATATTTAAATGTATCCCGCTATATTTCATGTATTTTATTGTATTCGTTGTCTCGCTATATTCCATGAATATATTCAAATACTTTTTTTAATTAATATTATTTACGTATTCAGATGTATATATGTATTCAAATGTATCTGCAGTATGTATTCAAATGTTTTTGCACTATAGATGACCTGGTATACTTCATGTATTCAATGTATTTTTATGTATTTAAGTGTATTCAATGTAATTATATAATTTCTCTGAAGATTGCTATGTTTTGGGGGTATTTTTCTATTGACAATCTATTTTATAACTGGAAATACAAATTTTATGTATCATAATTGAGTTTGTTGAGTTATACTAGAAGTCTATTATGTTAATTGATTCCCTTTCTGTTTAAAAACGGCTAAATAGACCATGAATTGCGCTATTTACGTTACTCTATTCACAAATACATATCGTGAATATAGTCAAATACAATAATTTGTCTAACTGTAATCTCATGTTTCACGCCGTGAATACAGTCGAATATAATAACTTGTCTAGCTGTAATCCCCTGTTTCACGTCGAGAAATGTTATTGTATTCATGAGTACAGTATCTTAAATACATCGAATACACTCTAAAAAATCTAAAAATATAGCTATATGAAATAATATATATAGTAAATGGTAACTACAACTAGCTAATAATCACTAAAAAATAATGATTTATGAAAATTTCTCTTAGGATGATACTAAAAGAGATTGATTTTGTCAACTCCAATGCAAACTTAACTAGTAAATAATGTAATCCAACAAAAGAAAGTCGCCTTTTGATAGGTCCTCAACCAACCAATTAAAAGGAGAAGGCATTGGGCTCGTGATTCGTGAAGATCCTGTTCTTCATTTCTTCTGCTTCAATAAGTCAATGATCTCATTTTCAATCCAGTACATATTCACGAGATGTAAATGCATTATGCTAAAATAGAAGACTTTTACTTTGTTTTCTCCATTTTCCCTTAATTTCCCACCTCAATTTCACCAAACAAGACTCCGTGAACTCCCATCGTAAACTTCACCAGCTTTTCCCTAGCTATATTTTGGAGTACTATTTAGTAGTTGCGAGTTGGCATTTTAATTTTATCTCAAGTTTTGTGATGGGCAGTGGCCTATTATTTTCTTTGATTTCTCTTGTTGAAATTTTAACCATTTATTCATGGCAAACTTTCGCTGCTCCATTGAGATGGAGCCTAAGACATTGAATCAAGGTCAACTTAACCTCGCCCGAGTAATGCCTCTAATCTCTAGTTTAATTTGTTTGATTTCACTATATCACTATATTCTTTCGCATCAGTCTTTTAATTACTTTTGAGCTAGTTGAGATTATGTTATTTTATGATAATAATGCAGGAAGTTGCTGTTGACATTGTGCAAAATACAGAATCGGACGAAGCATCAAATATATTTTTAGAGGTTTGCAGCCATCACATATATATGCTTTGCTATTGCTAATTTAAACAACGTTATAGTTGTGCTTATACATGCTAGCGAATGGCCATAGGCATATTTAGGACGGGTTTTATTGGTTTAACTAAAAGTATTGCTTTTAACTCGAACAAAAGTAATATATATATGTGTGATAAATAAGATTACATTCATTCTGAACTCATCGACTCTATATATTATTAAAAGTGTTATCATAGGAGTAATGGCTGCAGTGATATTTCACGTTACTGACTTAAAATTTTAAATTCGTGTTTGCTTGCATCGGGTTTTCTAACGAGAGTTCTTTCTTGTTTTCTGCCTCTGGGATTTCAAAATGCAAATGTGCGATAGGGAAGAAAGGCAGTTATTGAAATAAAGGAGGCGCTAATGCTAATTGAGGAAGCACATTTAGTCGAAAACTGCAAAGAAGAACAAGTAACGAAGACAAACGCGGTGATAGAGGCATCTTGCCAATGCTCGTGTATGAATCCTTCAGCAATAATAGACTCGCCTGATCAATCCAAGCTTAAGGAACCACTCTCTGCTCCCTTTTGAAACTTCACTACAACAATAGTTACGCCTCAATCCCAAACAAATAAGAGTCGGTTGTATGAATCCTTTTGAAACTTCAACACTAGCTATCTCGAAATAAAAATGCAACATTTTAATTTGCTGCACATATCAGCTTCTCTTTGCTTTTACCAGTACTGTAACGTTTTTTATGATCCGTTCCGTTGGCATTCAAGTGTTCACAGTATATTTAGGATTTTAGCTTTGTTCACTAACAATGTATCAGATGATTATAAAATTTATATTGCATTGCCTCAAATTGCAGTAGCCAGTACGTAGTTGTTCATTTACCAACTTTTCAATTTCAGAAAAAGCTTTAGTAGACATTTTCACAGGACAGCATTCTTTTAATCTTTTCGACTTAGAGATTTCTGTTATTGTTGGCGGATTAAGGAACCTTGTAGCCGATAATTTTTGTGATTAAACAAAATTTGAGTGAAAAGGCCAAAATAATTTCCCACCCCTCCAAGAACTTCCCACCTTGCTCTTGGGGAGACTCGAACTCACAACCTCTCGGTTGGAAGTGGGGGTTGCTTACCATCAGAGCAACCCCTCTTGTCATTCAACCATTTACCAAGTGATCTTAATATTCTTGTTTTCTTTGGGAAATTAATAAATTTCACGAAATTACTTCAACCAACTAATAGTATCTCTATGTGTCCATTTTGTGAATTTGCACGAGAGAAATAAGATGATGAACAGAAGAAGAGCACGACAAAGAGAGAGAGTTGAGAGAAAAGGATCTCATTGTGTTGTACGCCTACACTTATAACACCAAAATAACCGACTAACTACAATCTAACTACAATATGAACACCTAACTATAGTTACTACTAATCTAAGCCTATACAACACTAACCCATTCCCCCCCCCCCCCCCCCCCCCCCCCCCCCCCCCCCCCCCCCCCCCCCCCCCCCCCCCCCCCCCCCCCCCCCCCCCCCCCCCCCCCCCCCCCCCCCCCCC
>MU701457.1:9693-22537 GCA_026770625.1 Nicotiana glauca | reverse complement strand
CCCCCCCCTCCCCCATTCCTCAAGCTAGGACTAATAAAGATGTTCTTGAGGCCTAGCTTGGACATTAAGTACGTGTGGTAAAGACTACTCAAGCCCTTGGTCAAGATATCAGCAAGACCTCAAGTAGACTGTTTGAACCAAACCTAAATGAATTTTATCGCGGATGAAGTGATAATCAGTATCAATATGTTTCGTATGTTCATGGAACACAAGATTGACAGCAATTTGTATTCCTGATTTACTGTCACAATGAAGAGGAACTTGCAATGTGAGAGTAGCCCCCAACTCATCAAATAAACCAACAAGGCACACAATCTCAGCCACTATGGAAGCTAGTCTACGTGATAGAATCCATCGGATCTTCTACTATAAATGATATGCAAAATGAGGGAAGGTGACATTGAGAGAGAACGGAAGAAGGAGAAGAAGTGGTACTATTCGATTGATTTCAATTACGGAGGGGTTATTTATATTGTTGGTTAGTGGTTGACATTTGTACCTCCTAACCACTTAACCGACCATCCTCTTCTAATTACACAATACACACACATGCACTATTGTACATATATGGATACATCTATGTATTCAATACCCCCCTCAAGCTGGACGGTAAAAATAATCAAATACTCCAAGCTTGGATAAAAGGAAATGATGTTGTGCTGAACCAAGCTTATTCTCCTTTGTAATTGCTCTTCCTCTAAGTCTCCTTGCAAAAAGGCATTGTAAACATCCATTTGATAAAGAGTCCAACCTTTGGTTGCTGCTATGGCTACAACGGACCTGGCAATAACCATCTTTACTACAGGTGAAAAAGTTTCCTGATAATCTAGTTCCTCCTTTTGACTGTACCCTTTAGCTATTAATCGAGCCTTATATCTTTCAACTTTCCCACTGGATGTGTATTTGCTTTTGTACACCCATTTGCATCCAATTGCCCTTTTGTTTGGAGGCAATGGCACCACCTCCCATGTTTTATTGTCCTCTAATGCTTGTATCTCTACTTTCATAGCTTCAATTCACTTCACATCCTTAGCTGCTTCATGATAAGAACTTGGTTCAATCTCAGAAGACAACTGAGTGATGTAGGCTTGATATGAGGCTGATAATCCTTTATACTGAACAAAATCACCAATAGAATATTGACAATGAACTGCAGTGGAAGAATTGGACTTCTGTTGTAGTCCAATGTAATCCATAAGACAAATATGAGGCTTAGTAGTTCTGCCTGATCTTCTCAACTCCCCAGTATTATTTGTATGTTTTTGATACCCAATTTCTTCTATATATTTTTAATATACATAAATTCTTTCAAAATAGTATATATGCATATATAAGCATGCACAAGGTCTTTATAATTTTTCTATAATTTTAAAGGTTTTAAATTGATTTATTTCTTCCTTTTTTACTTATAAAATTTCCAATAATTATTTTTATTATTATTTTTATAATAATTTAACCATCTAAATCCTATATTTATGCCAAAATATTTCTTAAATATTTTTTTTGCATTTTTTACAATTGCATTTATATTTTTAAAGCCAATTTGCATATAATTGCAATATTAGCCTTATTAATGTACAATTATGTTTTATATGCATAAAATGATCTACTGTATTTTTAAAATATTAAATATCTATTTTAAATAATTCTTTTACCCAAAATTATTTTTTAGAAATCATCTATCATTTATTATAAATTATATAGGGTGTTGGCCGGTTAAGAACTCTCATATCCAGAGGATAAAAGTAGCAGAGATGCGGATGTTGAGGTGGATGTGCGGGCACACTAGGATAGACAAGATTAGGAATGAAGATATTTGGAAGAAGGTGGGCGTCGCCCCTGTGGATGACAAGATGCGGGAAGCGAGGCTCAGATGATTCGGGCACGTGCAGAGGAGAAGCCTCGATGCACCGGTGAGGAGGTGTGAGCGGTTAGCCGTGGTGGGTACGAGAAGAGGTAGAGGGAGACCTAAGAAGTATTGGGGAGAGGTGATCAGGCAGGACAATGTCCAACATGTTTTATTTGTAATTATTTGTTTCAACTACTTTTCAGTTAAAGGACTAATTCATAAATATAAGTTTGGCCGGGACCGGCAGTTGTGGACCAAGAGAGGTGCCTAATACCTTCCCCTCGAGGTTATTTCGAGCCATTACCTTAAATCTTTGGTAACGCAAACCAATATTCCAAGAGTTAATCGCTCCAGGTGCTCTAATGCACCATAATCCGTTAGGTGACGACTATACAAAATACCCAATTCCCAAAAGGAAATGAGTTATTATCCCCCTCATAAATGTTGAAACTCGGACCTTTTCTTCCCCGCGAAAAGAGGAGGGAGAAAAGGGGGCGCGACATATGTCCTTCATGATTTTTAACAATTGAATCTTCTACACGTGGTAATATAGAAGTAGCTGGTGATGAGTTAGTGCTTCTAGGAGCAGATTCAACAAATATAGGAGATGCAGGTGGAACTAAGTTGTCCCATTCTCTACCACTAGAAGGTAGAACAATAGGAGGCTGATCAAAAGGATAGATAAATCTCTGAAACTCGTTTATAGAAAAGGAATAATCTTGAGTGAAGCCTTGAAATGGATATATATACATCTCTGCTAATAAAGAGTGTCCTGTGTTCAATGTCATATAGTCTATACCCGTTTTGTGTAACCAAAAACGCTGACCTTATAGTCCTAGGTGCAAATTCATCACCCCTTGGTAGATTAGTTGCAAAACATAGGCACCCTATAATCCTCTAATGAAAGGTTGAATCCCATACAGGACCTCAAAAGGTGATTTGTTTCCTAGGACTGTAGATGGGAATCTTGTTTATTATATACACAACTGCATCACAGTCACCCCAAAACCTCACTGGAAAGTGCCTCTGAAATTTGATAGCCCTTGTAGTTTCCAAAATGTGCCTGTGCTCCTTTCCACAACTCTATTTTATTGAGGAGTGTGTGGGCATGAGTTCTGATGTATAATCCCATGCATTTGAAACAAATCAGAACAATTATAATTAAAGAACTCAAAACCATTGTCTGATCTAAAACACTTGATCATTCTACCAAATTTAGTTTTCACCATAGCAATACAAAACTTGAGAACTGTAGTGATATCAAACTTAAGATGTAACAGGAAGATCCAAATCCATCTAGAATGATCATCAAACATTGTGAGAAAGTATCTCTTTTCGTTATATGTAGGAACTTTATAGGGTCCCCAAACATCCATATGTATCAAATAAAAAACATTATCTATTGTACTGCTACTAACTGGAAAAGGATTCCTAGCTTGCCTGGCTAATGGACATATACCACATGGGCTTATTTCTGCTTTACTACTGCTAATAAGAGTATGAATCTTCTTAAGAACTTGAATTGGAACATGTCCCATCCTCTTGTGCCATAGTTCAGCTTCATTCCTGTGTGCAGCCATTTGAAAGATCTAGTTGTATTCTTGTTTCTTCTTTGTGAATGTAGCACGTATAGGCCTTCTACCTCTTAACCAATCTCCTTCATCCTCCTAGTGAAGAGATTCTGAAAGATGTGAAAATTGGGAAGAATACAGCATAACAGTTCAAAGCATTTGTTAGTTGAGAGACAGACAAAAGATTAAACTTTAAATATGGTACACATAGGACATTATTAATGGTATCACCTCCATCTAATTGACAACTACCAACACGTGACACTTAGTAGACTCTTCAGTGGGCAATTGCACATTTCTTGCATTACCTACTAACAATTTGTCAGGTAAAAGTTGTTCATTACCAACCATATGGTTTGTGGCTCCAGTATCTACTATCCACTTTTCATCAGTCTTTGGTTCATAAGAAACATTACATGCCATATGTGCAATGTCAGAAGATTCAGAGATTGATGCCTTGTTCAGTAGACTTAAGATCTAACTATGCTGTTCAGAAATGAACATTTGCATAGGTCCTAAGTTTTGTTGTCCCTGATGAGTGTGCTGATCAGAGATGAAAACCTGTAGAGGTACCAAATTATGTTTCTCTTGTGTCATCATGGCTGATGAAAATGAGATTGGTTGATTCTTTGAACTTCCAACCATGTTAGCTATTTCTTGAGGCTTAAAATATGCTGGATAGCCTATCAATTTATAGTAGTTGGGCCTCAAATGTACATTCTTATTACAGTAATCACATTTAATCAACTTATAACACTCTTCCTTCGTGTTGCCTTTCAAATGGCAGAAATCAAATTCAATATTGAAGTTTCTCCTTTACTTTTAACCAAGTTTAGAACTAAATAGAGCTGTAGGATCTAAGGGCTCATCACAGTAACTACCTCCTGCCACTAATCTTTGACTCTCATTCTGAAGGATCATAGCATAAGCTTGATTAACCCTAGGAATTTTAGACTTCATTAAAATTTGGCTACGAGCTTGACTATAGCCATCATTTAATCCTATTAGGAATTGACATAAACGTTGATACTCCTGTCATTCAATGAAATTTTTTGATTTATCATATCAAACAGGAGGAGGCATAATCGAGTCATATTCGTCCCACAAACCCTTCAATTTTGAGTAATAATTTGAAACAGAGGATGTACCATGTATCAATATAAAAATCTCCCTGTGTAGGTAGTAAATTTGTGATGCATTGACCTTATCAAACCGTTATTGAAGATCCGAAAATATTGAGTGTGCACTTGACCGAAATAATACTCCACTCAGCAAATCGTGACTCACACTGTGCATAATCCACGATTTCACAATAGCGTTGCAGCGATCCCATAGATTTACATATTTATCTCCATAGGTATCGCATGTTATTGAACCGTCTATAAACCCTAACTTGTTCTGTGTAAGCAACGAAACTTCCATCGCCTGACTCCAAGTTGTGTAATTTTCCATTCCTAGTAGTTGAAATCCAAAAGATAATGCTCTTGGTGAGTCAGATGGATGCAAATACAACGGATGATTATGATCTATCACAATCATAGATTGATCTGTGACTTTGTCTCCGGCCATGATTATTTAGTATTTCGGCAAGTAACTCATAATTTCGACTGAAATTTTTCGAGAAATGAACGACGAATCTATCGTTTTCAATAATTCTCAGTGAAAACCTCTAGATTCAATCATTTAAACGCTCTGGTACCATGTCAATATTGTGTATTTGCACGAGAGAAATGAGATGAAGAACAGAAAATGAGGAGAGAGAGTGAGAGAGAGAGAGAGAGAGAGTTGAGAGAAAAGGATCTCATTTTCTGTTATTTTCCAAAACATTGTATACCTACAGTTATATCACTAAAATAACCGACTGGCTACAATCTTACTACAATATTAACACCTATCTATAGTTACTACTAGTCTAACCATAGTTAAATTAAGCCTATGCAACATTAACCTGGGTCTTGATATGTATCACATATCTCATCACTATGCATGGAGATTAGTAAATGATTTGGCTCCACATCATTATTGACGGTAAATGCAACAGTTGTATTCTGGTCTTGCAATGTTCACATATAAAGGCGATAAATTGATTGCATACGATTTTGAATATTTATGACTTCCTATAATATGCAGTTATTTATCATCTCAAGAATATTATTATATTTTTCTTTATCCATTTTGTATTTAAAATTCAGTGATTCGATTGATCTAGATTATAAAAGAAACAGTACAATTAAAAATTTATTTGTACTCGTTATTTATGTTAAATTAATGGATGAAAGATATGCATACATCACATTTTGTCGCGGCCACTCTTCCCCAACATTTACTTCTTCCTCCTCTTTCTCTACCAAGACTATTACCACTTACCATCCACTAAGCATCCCCTTAAACAGTCGAACTTGATTTTAAAATCGTTACCAAATATGATATAAGGAAAAATATTACTAGAATTAGAATACATATTAATTTTAATTGCTAAAGTTACATTATTTAATTTGATATAAATATTAAGTGCTACTTACAATCAAATGTTTATCGGATAAACACTCCCTATTAAAGTTTTTCAATTTCCAATGCTTGAATGGAGAATTTTAATCAAAGGTAGATAAGTTTATTCTCTCACCACGCTCCTTGAATCCGCTAAAATCATCATTATCCAAACAAAATACGCTCTCTGGGTGTGTTTGATATAAGGATAAATATTTTCTGTGAAAACTATTTTCCAAGAAAATATTTTCTTGGAAAACAAGTAGTAATCTTATTCATTTTCCGGTGTTTGGTACGCAAATTAAGGAAAAATGACTTCTCAAGAGTATTCATAAATAATTTAGATATAATAAACGGAGTCTACTATTCGGCCAAACTCAGCGTGGCCCAAAAATGACCACACCCGTGAAATACCAGTAAAGCCCTTGTTTTTCCGTTTGGCTTAATGGCCCTTTTTTCCCTCAAAAATATTTTCCTCCAAAATTAGTTAATAAATTTTGATTATTCCAAAATTGTGATCTTATAAATCATCATTCTCTCAGCATGGGAAGATAAAAAGCCTTCGTATATACGGATGGCAGCCTTCATATATACGCTCAAGATGTTTTTTTAAAATACAATTACGTTTTTTTTAAATATAATTACGTATTTTTGTTAAATACAATTACATTTTTTTAATTAAATGCAATTTATACGGATGGGAAGATCAAAGGTCTATTATGTATATATCATACCATATACTTATGTTAAGATAGCTTTCATTAAACACATAGTTCACCACACTTCCCTTAACCTGAACATGAATACTAACCGAGAAACTAGTTTAGACCCATTAAACCCGAATAACAGTCTAAAAACTAGGTCGGATCAACTAAGGAATGCATTACACATATCATTAGGGTTGAATTCGAACGACAGTTTGATGAATGAAGATGAATCGATCGACATTGATTCAGACGTCAACTTCAATGATGGAGAAAATCCTGCTGACGATGCTGCTGCTGATGATGATGACAGTGATGATGATGATGATTATGACAGCCATTATTTAGAGGAAGAGGGAGAAGCTGGAGAGGACAGGGAAATGCCTAATGAGTTCAATGAAGAACATATTATAATTGGTCCAATTACTAGGATGTGGTTCAGTAGTAAGGATGTTCTGTTTGATTTTTACAAAGAACATGCAAGATTATCAGGTTTTTGCATTGTCAAAAGAACATCCAACAAAAAAGGTGGTGATATTGTTAGGTATGTGCAATATGGTTGTAATAGGTCTAGGAAACCAAGGAATAAGCATGTTACCAAGAGGAGGAACTGTCGTGCTAGAATAAATGGAATTTTGGACGAGAATTGTTCATGGCGTGTTTCAAAGGTGGTAAAAAACATAATCATCAATTGGAACCAGCACTATCGCGATTGATGGCTGGACACAGATTGCTTAGCAAGTCTCTTAAGAGAACTCTTGCAACCAAAGATATTGCTGGCTTAAGACCCTCAAAAAATATAAGAGTCGCTGAAGTACTTGCTGGTGGCCCCGAAAATCTAGGTTGTACACCAAAGGACTGTAGAAATTATATCTTGAAGAGTAGAAAGCTTCAGTTGCAAGAAAGGGATGCACAATCATTACTCAAGTTCTTCAGTGACATGCAGCAAAAAAATAAGAATTTTACTACTCCGTAGATGTGGATAGTTTTGGTTGATTTCATAATGTCGTATGGGTTCATTCACACTCTAAGGTTGCATATGAGGAGTTCCATGATATAATATGCCTTGATACCATATACCTTGTGAATCGATACAATATGCCATTTGCTTTATTTGTTGGTGTCAATCAACATAGGCAGTCCATACTTTTGGGATGTGCTCTTATGTCTAGTGAGGATATAACAAGTTACAAAATGGTGCTATCTACATGGCTTGGGGCTCTAAACAATGTTCATCCATTAGATATCATGACTGACCAATGTGATAGTATTAAGGCTGTCATCAGTGCTATGATGCCAGATACTATACATAGATATTCTATATGGCATATATTCGCAAAGTTGCCTACGAAGTTAAGCGGAGTTCTTGATGGTAAGATTGAAAAGGCAGAATTTAAGGCTTTAGTCCTTGATAGCATTAACGTTGCTGAGTTTGAGAGACAACGGACTAATTTTATTGAAAATATAACTTAGAGGAAAGGGATTGGTTTTATAAGCTTTATTTGGAGAAGGATAAACGGGTTCCGGTATACCTAAATGAACACTTTTGGGGTGGGATGTTGTCCACACAAAGAAGTGAAGGAATGCATGCTTTCTGTCACGACCCCAAACCCCGGTCGTGATGGCGCCCAACACCTTGTTAGGCAAGCCCGACCTTTAGAACACTCTCATCCCAAGTTTACAAAGCTCCTTATCAGTTATTAAATTTAAAAACATCGAGTAAGCAAAATCTCAGTCTGATAGTAATAAAAACTGTGCGGAAACCACAATAATATCCAAAACAGCCCATATCAGATCTGGCATCACGAGTCAGAGCCTCTAGATACAACAGAGCAACATCCTACACATATGAAAGTCTAGATGCGGAAGTAAAGAAAGATAAGAAGATAAGAGGAGAAATCGGGTCCTGCGGACGCCAGGCAGCTACCTCGATGACTCCAACAGATGAACTAGGCAGCAGCAACAAACTCAGTTATGCCTCCTGGATCCTTGTATCTGCACACAAGGTGCAGGGAGTAAAGTGAGTACTCCAACTCAGTGAGTAATAAAAATAAATAACGACTGAAAGCATAAAATCCCATAAAGGCACAAATAACGTTGTTTCAAGCAGTAAAATCAATTATACAATAAATCCGTGGAGTATCAGATAATTCTCTTTTAAAACAGTGAAGACAATTAATTTCAACAAGTAAAGAATAATCAGAAACTCGCCCCTCGGGCTTAATATCAAATCCTCAGCACAGTATCAGCCCCACGGGCTCACTCCCAACTCACCAACACACAACATCAGCCTCTCGGGCTCACTCCCAACTCACAAAAACACAACATCGGCCTCTTGGGCCCACTCCCAACTCACAAAAACACAACATCGGCCTCTCGGGACCACTCCTAACTCACCTGGGTACCCTTCGCTCACTGGGGGTGTGTACAGACTCCGGAGGGGCTCCTACAGCCCAAGCGTTATATCCTAAGGCCTAAAAGCCTTCACACATCACACTCGAGGACTGAAAGCCTCCTCACATCACTCAACATATCCTCACATATGGCTCTCGGCCTCAATCAGTCCAAAAAATAATATCATAAGCCCCTTGGGCATCAGTAAAACAATGGTGCTCAGCTCAAACAACATTATATAAATATCATTTAAATCTAGAGTTGAGTATAAATGTAATTGAGTTCATAAAGTAGTATAACTCAATTGGATTGAGTTCAATCAATATTTCAATTAGTGGGAAAAATAGTGATGGAAATTCACAAAACATTTCAAATAATTGGCACGAAGCCCAAGTATGGCAATAAGCCTAAATCATGGTGAAAAACAACAAGTCCTTGCCAAATACACGGTAAAATATCAACCAGGATGGACCAAGTCACAATCCCTAATAGTAAATGACCCCGCGCCCGTCATACAAGGCGTGACTCACCTCAACATAGCATTACGTTGTGTAAATCAGGGATTTCAAACCCTCAGGACATTATTTAAAATCATT
Organism: Nicotiana glauca; assembly: GCA_026770625.1. Classification (NCBI taxonomy): domain Eukaryota; kingdom Viridiplantae; phylum Streptophyta; class Magnoliopsida; order Solanales; family Solanaceae; genus Nicotiana; species Nicotiana glauca. Next base: position 12,936 of record MU701457.1, on the reverse strand, counting down.
ACTCACCTCAAGACGGTCAAAGTCTAGCTTGCTATGACCTTTCCTCTCAAATTAGCCGCCTCGTGCATAGAATCTGGCCAAAACCACAAGGAATACGTTATGATAAGCTAATAGGACATAACCCAATTGAAAGAACTCGAAAAACACCCAAAAACACGAAGTTGGCAAAACCCGAGCCCCGGGCCCACGTCTCGAAAAATTATGAAATTAACATCACCGGCTTCCTTATCTCGCCACGAGTTCATACATACCAAATTCACAAAAATCGGAGTCCATTTGACCCCTCAAATCACTAGTTTAAACTCTTTCAAATTTCAAGCCCTAACCTCCATTTTTAGCCTTAATTCCCTTGGATTTTCAGTGTTAATCCACGTTTTTACACCATAACAACATAATCTAGGACCAAGAATCCATACCTGATTAAGACTCTCGAAACCCTCTTCGAAATCGCCCAAAATCTCCTTAGTCCGAAATGAAAATGTTGAGTTGCTTCTAAAATTCGCGAAGATGAAATTAATACCCTCTGAACAGCAGTTTCCGCTTCTGCGATGCCTTTGTCACTTATGCGACACCGCTTTTGCGGTTCTTTATCCGCTTCTGCGGTTCTTCAATTTTTACCAAGGACCGCTTCTGCGGTCAACCAATCGCAAATGCGAGACCGCTTCTGCGGTCCGCATGTACGCTTTTGCGGAACCTCCCAAGCCTCCTCCTTTCGCTTCTACGACTTCCCCTATTGCTTCTACAAAATATACCACGCCCCCTCAAGGACTGCTTCTGCGACCCTATAGCCGCATCTGGGGAATCGCTCCTGCGGCTCCTTTTCCACAGATGCGGAAATACCAGAAGCCAGAAGATCAGACCTGCTGAATGCTTCCAAAATTCCCGTTTAACCATCTGAAATCACCCCGAGGCCCCAAAACCTCAACCAAAAGCACCAACATATCCTAAAACCTTATTCAAACGTATTCCAATCCCCAAAACACATCAAACAATGCTAAAACCATTAAATCACATCGAATTCAAGCCTAAGTTCAACCAAAACTTCTGAAACTCACATTCGATCGAAAACCCGACCAAAAGATGTCCGAATGACTTGAAATTTTACACACATATCCATAATCACCTAAAGAAGCTACAACAACTCTTAGAATTCCATTCTGACCCTCGGATCAAAATTTCACCTATCAAACGGAATCTGCCAAAATTCACACTTCGCCAATTCAAGCCTAATTCTACACCGGACCTCCAAATTCAATTCTGATTGCACTCCTAAGTCACAAATCATCCCCCGAAGCTAACCGAACCACTGGAACTCACATCCGATCCTTCTAACTATATAGTAAACTTTCGGTTGAATTTTCCAAAACAAGTTTCCTTCTAAGAGGCTAAGTGCCTCATTTCCAACTAAAACCAATCCAACTCTACCCGATCAACTCAAATATTGATATTAAATCATAGAGAAACATAATATGGGGGAAACAGAGCGATAACTCACGTGACGACGGGTCGGGTCGTCACATCCTCCCCAACTAAAACAAACGCTTGTCCTCGAGCGGGTCAAGAAACATACCTGGAGTCTCAATAGGTGGGGATATCTACTCCACATATCCTGCTCGGCCTCCCAAGTAGCCTCCTCCACGGGCCGACCTCTCCACTGCACCTTCATTGAAGCAATATCCTTGGACCTCAGCTTTCGAACATGTAAACCCAGAATAGTCATCGACTTCACATCATATGACAAATTATCATCCAACTGAACCGTGCTGAAGTCCAACACATGAGACAGGTCCCCAACATACTTCCGGAGCATAGATACATGGAATACCGAATGCACACTAGACAAGCTGAGTGGCAAGGCAAGCTCATATGCCACCTCTCCAATCCTCCTGAGTATCTCAAAAGGCCCAATGAACCTCGGGCTCAGCTTCCCTTTCTTCCCGAACTGCATAACACCCTTCATGGGCGAAATCTTTAACAAGACCTTCTCGCCTACCATATAGGACACATCACGAACCTTCCAGTCCGCATAACTCTTCTGGCACGACTGTGTTGTATGAAGCCTCTCCTGGATCAACTTCACCTTCTCTAAAGCATCCTGAACCATCTCAGTCCCCAACAATCTAGCCTCGCCGGGCTCGAACCATCCAATAGGAGATCTACACCGCCTACCATACAATGCCTCATACGGGGCCAACTGAATGCTCAACTGATAACTGTTGTTGCAGGCAAACTGTGAGCAAAAACTCATCCCATGTACCTCTAAAATACAGTCACACAACATGTCCTCTAAAATCTGAATAGTGCGCTCGGACTATCCGTCCATCTGAGGATGGAATGTTATGCTGAACTCCACCTACGTACCCAACTCCCGCTGAAATACCCTCTAGAATTGGGAAACTAACTGAGTAACTCTATCCGAGATAATAGACACTGGAACTCCATGTAACCTGACAATCTCCTGAATAAAGATCCCTGCCAGCCGCTCCAAAGAGTAAGTAGTACATACTGGAATGAAGTGCGCTGACTTGGTCAGCCGATCCACAATCACCCAAACTGAATCAAACTTCCTCAAAGTCCGAGGGAGACCGCTCACAAAATCCATAGTAATCCTCTCCCATTTCCACTCAGGAATAACCATACGCTGAAGAACACCGCCCGGTCTCTGATGCTCGTACTTGACCTACTGGCAGTTGAGACATCGAGCTACATGAATCACAATATCCTTCTTCATCCTCATCCACCAGTAATGCTGTATCAAGTCCTGATACATCTTTGCGGTACCAGGATGAATGGAGTACCGCGAGCTGTGGACCTTCTCTAGTATCAACCCCCGAAGCCCATCCACATTGGGCACGCAAATCCGGCCCTGCATCCTCAACACACCATCATCATCAATGGTCATATCTCTGGCATCATCATGCTGAACACTATCCTTAAGGATAAGCAAATGTGGATCATCATACTGGCGCTCTCTAATGTGGTCATACAAGGAGGACCGAGAAACAACGCAAGCCAACACCCGACTCGGCTCTGAAATATCTAACCTCACCATCCGATTGGCCAACGCCTGAACATCAACTGCAAAGGGCCTCTCCCCAACTAGAATATACGCCAAGCTGCCCATACTAACCGCCTTCCGGCTCAAAGCATCGGCCACTACATTGGCCTTCCCCGGATGATACAATATGGTAATATCATAATCCTTGAGCAACTCAAGCCACCTCCGCTGCCTCAAATTAAGAT
>MU701451.1:0-36233 GCA_026770625.1 Nicotiana glauca | reverse complement strand
TTTTTTAATTTTGCGAGAGCCATGGAAAATTCAACTAAATGGCACACCTCGATTCCTAAAGGATTAAAATTAATTAAATGAGGGCCATGAGTTTTGAGATTTTATTTGGCATGGCACTCTTCAAATTATTCCAAAAGATTACACTCCCACTAAAGCAAACTAAGGATGTTCATATTTATTTCCTTCTAAGTTTGAGATTATTGCAAAGGCCATGATTTATGGATATGGAATTATTATTGAAGAAATATATGACTTGAGTTGTTATGGACCTACCCACCCATATTGGTATCAAAGTTGCTATTGACTTAACATCCTTTAATTTGGGTCCAAACTATTACATTATTCATTCTTCATTTTTTAATACATCTTCCTATCTTTCCCTATGAACTACAATCTCATTGAAGAAAGTCATTTGTCTCTCACGATCTCTATTTTTGATACTCTTCCTTCATTTTTTGCTCATATCTTTCAAGTTGGTAGATAACCAAAATATAATTTACAAATCAAAAGGAAATATGGTGAAAGAAAAATAACGAAAATATTGGTTAAGAAAAGAATGAACCTTTTATAGATGAAGATCTTCTTCAATACATATGGAACAAAAAACCTTCAGATTTAATGTGCAAACGAACCACAATCAAAGGCAACGAGCGAAAACCTTCGAACCGAACTCGACTTCGACCTCTTCGGGTTAGTATTTTGGGTTATCTTTTAAATTAAGTTTGAAGCTTTTGGATTTGATTTTTGGTTTGATTTAGCTCCTGTTTTCTAGGTATTTTTTGGTCTTAAAAAGGATGAGAATTGTGATTTTTTTTTTTGAAAGAAAGAAACAAGAAGAAATAATGAAACTAGTAGAAATTTCCTTTAGCATAGAAGAAGAAAATTTGCTCTCCTTCCTTCTCAAATTTTCTCTTCTATTTATAGCAAAATTTTCGAAGTTTTCCAGATTTTTTTTAAAAAAAATATTTTATTATTTTCTTATTTTTAATTAAAAGAAATCGCACTTGCAAATTGCTTTTATTTTTTTATAAAAAGAAATCTCACGTTTCTTTACTTTTATTTATAAATTTCAACTTTAATTAATGTTATCTTATTTAAAATCCTACTTTTTAAAAGAGAATTCCACTTATTTAACTTTTCTTAAAAAACAATCCACTTTCTTTTGCTTTTCCTTTAAAAATGCTACTTTATTTTACTTTAATTTTTTTTTAAAATTTCAGATACCCTTATATTTATTTTTTAATTTTAACTTTCTTTTATTTTTTATTTTTTTAAACTTTTCACAAAACTTTATTTTATTTTTTAATTTTTTACTTTTTAAAAGAGAATTCCACCTACTTATACTTTTATATATTTTTTTTATTCAAAACTTCCCTTTTTCTTAATTTTTAAATTACTCCAAAAAATTAAAAAAATAAATATTTTTCGGATTTTTTTAATTATTATTTTAAAATAAAAATAAAATAAATATTAATAGTAATAATTCGCCTTTTAAAATTTTGAATTTTTACCCTATAATAAAAAGTGTAAGAATGTTAAAATAATTGTAGTTTAAAACCCCCTAAAATATTTACATAGAAGAAGTGATAAAAAATTAAATATTGTCAAAAATTAGGTGCTCGCAGTTATGACCCGAATCAATAATTTTATTAATAAAATTTATCTTGTTATTAATTATGAATTTGTTATTGAAGATATGGTCATAAATGAGGCCTTTCAAGTCGTTGCTTTCATTGAGAAGTTACCTCCGTTGTGGAAGGAATTTAAGAACTATCTTAAACACAAGCAAAAGAAAATGACACTAGAAGACTTGATTGTTCGTTTGAGGATAGAAGAAGACAACAAAAATGCTGAAAAGAAGTCACGTGGAAGCTCGACAATAATAAGAGCTAACATTGTTGAGGAGACGCCACAAAATAAGAAGAGAAAGAAAGCTTCTGGACCAAAGAATTACCCAAGCAAGAAAAAGTTCAAGGGTAATTGCCACAACTGTGAAAAATCTAGGCATAAGGCCATGGATTGTCGTGCACCAAAGAATGATAAGAAGAAGAAGAATCAAGCTAACATGGTTGAAAATGCTGAAGAAATGGAGGACTTGTGTGCCATGTTGTCTGAATGCAACTTGGTAGGAAATCCTAAAGAATGGTGGATAGATACTGGGGCCATCCGCCATGTTTGTGCTAACAAGGAGTTATTTTCTTCTTATGCCCCCGCAGGACCCGACGAGACAATTTTTATGGAAAATTCGTCTACAGCCAAAATTGGAGGAGTTGGCAATATTGCGTTGAAGATGACGTCGGGAAAAATAGTGATTCTAAACCAAGTTCTCCATATTCCATAAATTCGCAAGAATCTTGTGTCTACCTCACTTCTTATCAAGAATAGATTCAAATGTATTTTTGTTTCTAATAGTATTGTACTAAGTAAGAATGATGTGAATGAGGCCATTTTTAAGCTAAATGTAATAGCAGTTCCTATCAATAAAGTTAATACTTCTTCTTACTTACTTGAGTCAAACACTTTATGGCATTCACGCTTAGGTCACGTCAACTTCAAAATATTGCGAAAAATGATAAATTTAGAAGTATTGCCAAAAATTGATTGCATTAATTCCAAATGTCAAATATGTGTGGAATCAAAGTATGCTAAGCATCCTTATAAGTCCGTTGAAAGGAATTCAAGTTCTTTAGAATTAATTCACATAGATATTTGCGACATAAAGTCAACACCATATCGCGGTGGGAAAAAGTATTTTATTACTTTTATGGACGATAGCACGAGATATTGTTATGTTTATTTACTTAATAGTAAAGATGAGGCAATTGATGCTTTCAAGCAATACAAGAGTGAAGTTGAAACACAACTAAACAAAAAGATCAAAATGATAAGAAGTGATAGGGGTGGCGAATATGAATCTCCTTTTGAAGAAATATGTTTGGAAAATGGCATTATCCACCAAACAACTGCCCCTTACTCTCCACAATCTAATGGAATTGCGGAGAGAAAGAATCGAACATTGAAAGAGATGATGAATGGATTGCTAATAAGTTCTGGCTTACCACAAAACTTGTGGGGGGAAGCTATACTTACAGCTAACCGAATAATCAACCGTGTACCTCATAGTAAAACACAGTCCATTCCTTATGAAAAATGGAAAGGAAGGAAGCCTAGCTAGAAATACTTCAAAGTGTGGGGGTGTTTAGCTAAGGTACAAGTTCCTAAACCTAAAAGGGTTAAGATAGGTCCAAAAATGGTTGATTGTGTATTTATTGGATATGTAACCAATAGCAAGGCATATCATTTTCAGGTTCATAAGTCAAAAAATCCTGAGATTCACGTTAATACGATAATAGAATCAGATAATGTTGAATTCTTTGAAACTATTTATCCATATAAAAAGGCAAGTGAAGTGATCTACCAAAAATTAAAACAACCTCGGGAGGAAATAACAAATGGTATGCCTAATGAGGAAAATCCAAGAAGAAGTAAACGTCAACGGACATCTACTTCATTCGGTCCAGATTTTCTGAATTTCCTACTAGAAAATGAGCCTCGTACCTTCAAGGAAGCAATGCCTTCCTCAGAAGCACAATATTGGAAAGAAGCTGTCAATAGTGAAATAGAATCCATATTAAGCAACCATACCTGGGAATTGGTTGATCTTCCTCCAGGTAACAAAACATTAGGTTCTAAATGGATTTTCAAGAAGAAAATAAAAGACGATGGTACTATTAACAAATACAAGGCAAGACTTGTTGTCAAAGTATTTAGATAGCGAGGAGGTCTTGACTATTTTGACACATACTCGCCAGTAACAAGAATTACATCCATTCGGATGCTAATGGCATTACCCGCCTTATATGGTCTTCAAATCCTTCAAATGGATGTAAAAACAGTCTTCTTAAATGGTGATCTAGAGGAAGAAATTTACATGAACCAACCTGAAGGGTTTGTGGTTCCGGAAAAAGAAAAGAAGATGTGTCGACTTGTTAAGTCCCTTTATTAACTAAAACAAGCACCCAAGCAATGGCATGCGAAATTTGACCAAACCACATTGTCAAATGGCTTTATGGTTAATGAATGTGATAAATGTGTTTACATTAAGAACGTTCCAAATCATATAGTCATTGTTTGCTTATATGTTGATGATATGCTAATAATGAGAAAAGACATTGCGGGCATTCAAGCTACTAAGTGTATGCTTGCTAGTAAGTTTGATATGAAAGACTTAGGAGTTGCCGATGTAATTCTAGGAATTAAAATCTAGAGGACTCCTCAGGGTCTAGCTTTATTTCAATCACATTATATAAAAATGGTACTTGAAAAATTCAAACACTTGGAATTTAGAAGTGCAAGAACTCCAATTGACTTAAACCATCATCTTATAAAGAATAAAGGTGAAAGTATGTCTCAATTGGAGTATGATCATGTGTTGGGAAGCTTAACGTACATCATGAATGGTACACGACCAGATATAGCTTGTGCAATAAGCAAACTTAGTCGATTCACAAGTAATCCCAACAAACATCACTGGGCGGTAATGAAACGAGTTGTGGAATATTTGGAATATACCCAAGACTATGCTTTGCACTACAATAAATATCCTGCGGTTATCGAAGGATATAGTGATGCAAATTGAATAACTGGCTCAATAGAAACAAAGTCTACAAGTGGATATGTTTTTACTATTAGTGGAGGAGCAATATCTTGGAAGTCTTCCAAACAGACGTGTATCGCTCGCTCTACAATGGAATTAGAGTTTATAGCTTTGGATAAAGCCTGTGAAGAAGTTGAATGGCTTTGAAATTTCTTTGAAGACATTCCGTTCTGGCCAAAACTTTGGCTCCTATTTGCATACATTGCGATAGTGAGGCTGGAATAGGACGGGCAGGGAGTGTTATGTATAACGAAAAGTCTCGTCATATACGACGAAGACATAACACCGTTAGACAACTACTTTCTAGTGAAACTATCACTATTGATTATGTAAGATAAAAGGATAATGTGGCGGATTCACTTAGAAAAGGCATAACTAGAGAGGGAGTTGAGAAATCATCTAAGGGAATGGGACTATGGCCGAGGACAAGTCCACATGGCGGTAACTCTACCTAGAATTTTGGATATTCCGAGATCTACGTTCAAGGAGATCAAAAAAGTTGTGATTGACCAGTTCAACATTGTCAAAGTAAAATCTTTGGTACATTCTCGTGACGAAGACAATGTTCACAAAGAAGGATAGAACTTTACACGTTCTTTAATGATTACCTAAGTTTGATGTGATATTTATCAAATAGTGTCAATCTAAAGGATTACATGTTTAGGAATCACCTATGTAAGTGTGAAGTGGAAGTCGCATCAATAAGAATTATGTAAGGCCAATTATCTACGCACTTATGAAACCAGGCGGTGTTCATGGCTGAAACGAACACAACAATGAGAACCAAAAGACGGTTAAGGGTTAGTTGTGTGACATATAGTTGTCTAGGTATACACTAAAGTTCGACGGTTCAAAGATATCAAATCTACCTATTGACCGAGTATATCCGACATATATTCACTACGGAAAGTTCAAAGGAAACCTACTTATCGAGATGCAATTAATCCTTACTTGCAAATCACATAGCTTTCATCTATGATCATTCTTGTTACAGTCATTCCCATTCATGTGGGGGATTGTTGGACTTTAAGCATTGGGCTTTAAAAGTCTAAGAGTGTGAAATGTAAATGGTGGGAAATAAAAATTTGAATGAAGTGAGCTTTTGTCTTGAACTTTGTCCCTCATTGGTGAGGGAAAACTACATTTGTGTGTATATATATAATATCACTTCTTAGAGCTCTTAAAAGGATTTGAAGAGAATGAACCCTCGCGCCGTTGTCGTCTCTCGCTCGGCTCGGCTTCGGCCTTGGCTTTTGATTTGAATTTGGATTTGTCAAATGATCGATAGATAAGATTATTTTTTGGACAAAATTTATTTAATTAATTATTTAATAATTAATTAAAATCCAGTCAGTTAATTAACGAAATTAACTGAAATCTGAAATCCAAAAACACTGAACGTTAATTTTTCCCTTCTGTAAAGATATTTTCCTGAACAGACATCACACCTCTTCCGATAATTGCCTATAAATTTTGAGGCATGGCTGCATTTTTGAAACACTAAAAAATTACAGAACTTCCTTCCTTCTGAAAAATCATGCATTCTATTTCGCAGAATCTCTTCTAAATTCGTAAGTGTGATTTTGCTCCGTTCTTTCATTCCGTTGGTATCCTGCAGTTTGTATTGCCGCTATTGCAGGAAGGTTTATTCTGTTTCATCCTGGGGGGATTTAATCCATTACCTTGGCAATGCGTGAGGGGGTTAAAATTCCTTAAGGACGCACAAGCAAATTGTGGACTAGGAATATTTTTTATACTTTACTGTTTTCCCAGTTTTTCTTCTGACAATCTTTCTGATTTTGTGTTTTAACACAGTAGCGGCTACAGTGATCATCATTCCCATATGTTTAAATTAGAGCAGATCTACAAGACTCAATTGGACAGTAATGATTATAAGATCAATTAAGATTCAAACATATGATACTATGAATTAAATTGAAGTATGACCATTAAAATTTAGTATAGATCAGAATATAAACCTTGATCAATAGTAGACGGTCTAAGAGGGTGTTGGGCTAAGCTTATAAGATGGTCAAACTAGCTTATCAGATCATTTTAGTTTATCTAGGTGTTTGGTAAATATACATAGTGCTTATAAGTCAAAATAAGCAAAAAGTCATAAGTTTGTCACCCCCAACTTATAATTTTTCAGCTTATAAGCACTTTCACTTTGACTAAACATTTTACTATACTATCCCATATTATTTTTTAATACCCGTACTGAAATCCTCTAACCCTCTCCTAGGCCTCTCTCTTACCTTCTATTACTTCTTTTAGACGCAACAACATCATCGTCGCAATTAAGTTTTCTCACGGCTCCTCTACATAGTCTGGAATCAAATTTCCATTTGGATAAGAAATCTTTCTCTTGTAAATCTGTCACGACCCTGGTTCGCCCTCCGTGAACATGTCGTGATGGCACCTAGTCCGTACAAATAGGTAAGCCTAATAATGCGGAATTTACACAACTTGCGGAAAACAAACTAACTTGCGGAAGCAAACAACTGAAAATTTATTGCATATAAGTGCCACTTGGCATAATACAACCCATATCACGAAATCCAAAAAAACTACCAAAACCCAAAAACTCACAGGGAATGCAGGCTAAAAGAAATACTGTAAATGCTCTAATCTCCAGAATGTCTGCATCAAAAGTATGATAGAATTTAAACACTACAGATAGAATAAGGAAGGAGACTCTTCGGTCTGCGGACGCTGCAGATATACCTCAAAGTCTCCGCTAGATCTTTCTGCCTCGATGATAGTACGCCTGGGTGGAGGAACCTGGATCTGCACATGAAAAACAAGCGCAGAAGGGGCATGAGTACACCACAGTGGTACTCAGTAAGTGCCAAGCCTAACCTCGGTTGGGTAGTGACGAGGAAGGTCAGGGCCCTACTGAGATAAATATAATAAATGATAAGATAAAGGGAACAGTATAGATAAAGTATACAACGAGAATCGAAACGAGATAAATAAGGAATGTCGTAATAGAAAGTTGAAACAAAACAATACAAGGTAAATACTGCTCACAACATGCATGATAATCAGGGATCTCTTGGTATCACGAGGATCTCTTGGTATCCTAATTAATAATTCGGGGATCTCTTGGTATCCCGAGGATCTCTTGGTATGCTCAATAATAATTCAGGGATCTCTTGGTATCCCGAGGATCTCTTGGTATCCTCAATAATGATTCGGGGATCTCTTGGTATCCCGAGGATCTCTTGGTATCCTCAATAATGATTCGGGGATCTCTTGATATCCCGAGGATCTCTTGTTATCCTGAATAATGATTCGGGGATCTCTTGGTATCCTTAATAATGATTCGGCAATCTCTTGGTATCCCGAGGATCTCTTGGTATCCTCAATAATGATTCGGGGATCTCTTGGTATCCCGAGGATCTCTTGGTATCCTCAATAATGATTCGGGGATCTCTTGGTATCCCGAGGATCTCTTGGTATCCTCGATAATTATATATACATGTGCCAAGCATCTCTTAGTATCCCGTACTCCCAATCCAGAACATAAAACGTGCAGGGGATCTCCCGGGATGCCGTCCCGTAGTCCCAAATTTAAAACAAACAATAACAGCTCAAAATATCAAATCAATACCAAACTAATAACGAATAATACTAAATTCTAGCCTAATATGCTTCACAGATTACAAACAAGGCAGTTTAAGCAAATAGGCAAGTAAGACAACTAAACATGCTCCTCTAACTAACAGAGGCTAATTTGCAATTAGAGTAAAACAAGTAAGCAAGAAAAATCAATTTAAATACTCCAAATAAAAAAGGATTTTCAACAATTAGCTCAAGTACGCACTCGTCACCTCACGTACAAGGCATTCAATTACCAAATATCAAATCCTAAGGGACAAAGTCCCCCACACAAGGTTAGACAAGCCACTTACTTCGAACCGGCTCAAATCAATCCAAAACCACGTTCTTGCCACGAGTATTCGACTCCAAATGGCCCAAATCTATTCAATTAAATTTCATAACGTAAATGACACTTCAAGTAACTGATTCTATAATTAATTATAAGAAAATGCGTAGAATTTTGTGAAATAACCAAAATGTCCCTCGGGCCCACGTCTTGGAATTGGATAAATTTTACACTTTCAGAACCGTCGTACTCTCACGAGTCTACCCATATAAAAATCTCTCAAATTGGAGGTTAAATACCCACTTAAAACACAAAATTTAGTCTAAGGATTTTAACCCATTTTTCATTCAAAAATCCAAAAATATGAAGGAAATCATGATTAGATTAGTAGGTATTAAGCATAAGAGAGTAGAGAAGCGTTACCCATTTGTTGCTCGCGAAAACCCCTCGAAATTTCTCCTAAAATCGAGCTCTAGAAGTCAAAAATGAAAAATGGGAAATGAAGTCCCATTTTCAGAACGTAAGATCTCTGCCTAGGCCCTTTTTTCGCTTCTGCGGTACCGCTTCCGCGGTAAAATTTCCACTTTTTCGGTCCCGCTTCCGCGGCAATTTTCCGCTTCTGCGGTTATGACAGCAACCAGCACTTTCTCGACACGGAAATGAGCATAACTCCCTCATACGATGTCCAAATCCAACGATTATTTTTGCTATGGCTCCAAAATTACGATACGGATCTAATGGTTGAATGAAAACATAATTTGAAGCTCATTTACTTAATATAGTACCCCTTTATGTCCAAAGATACGGCGTTGAAACATCAAATAAAAGCGCGATACAACCCGAAACACACCCGAGGCCCTCGGGACCTCAACCAAAAGCACCAACGCATCTTAAAACATTATTCAAACTTGTTCCAATCTTCAAAACACCTCAAACAACACCAAAACCATCAAGTTACATTGAAATCAAGCCTAAGTTCTTCTAAAACTTCCAAAACACGCATTCGATCAAAAACCCAACCAAACCACGTCCGAATGATCTGAAATTTTGCACACATATCCCAAATCACCTAATGAAGCTACAACAGCTCTCGAAATTCCATTCCGACTCCCGGATCAAAATATCACCTATCAATCGGATATCACCAAAATATTAACTTCGCCAATTCAAGCCTAAATTAGCTATGGACTTCCAAAATACATTCTGAATACGCTCCCAACTCCAAAATCACCTAACGGAACTAACGGAACCATCAAATTTCCATTTTGAGGTCGTCTTCATACTGTTCCAATTACGAACCATATTCTAATACTTAAGCTCTCATTTAGGGACTAAGTGTCCCAAAACTCTTCAAAATTCAACACCGAATGTCCCGGCAAACCAAAATAACAGAAATAAACTTAGAGGAATCAGTTAATAGGGGATCGCGGCGTAAATTTCAAAAATGGCCGGCTGGGTCGTTACATCCTCTCACACTTAGACATTCGTTCGTCCTCGAACAAGCATAAAGAACATACCTAGAGCCGTGAGAAGATGAGGGTATCGACTGCGCATATCGCGCTCGGTCTCCCAAGTCGCCTCCTCGGACGGATGGCCCCGCCACTGAACCTTCACTGAAGCAATGTTCTTTGATCTCGACTTTCTGACTTGTTTGTCCAATATAGCCACTAGATCCTCAACATAAGAAAAATCCTTGTCCAACTAGACTGAGCTGAAATCCAACACGTGCGACAGGTCCCCGTGATATCTCCGGAGCAACGAAACATGAAATATCGGATGAACTACCGCCAAACTGGGAGGTAAAGCAAGCTCAAAAGCAACCTCCACAATACGCTTCAATATCTCAAAAGGGCCAATAAACCTCGGACTCAATTTCCCTTTCTCCCCAATTCTCATAATGCCCTTCATAGGCAAAACACGAAGCAGAACCTATTCTCTAACCATATCGGAACCATCACGAACTTTCCGGTCCTCATAACTATTCTGTCTGGATGAGGCTATACAGAGTCTATCCTGAATCACTTTAAACTTTTCCAAAGCATCCTCGACCAAATCTGTACCCAGTAATCTAGCCTCACCTGGGTTGAACCAACCCACTGGGTCTCTGGTGCTTATATTTCACATGCTCACAGTTGAGGCACCGAGGTACAAATTCGACTAGGCTCAGAAATATCCAATCTCACAAACTGGCTGGCTAAGGCCCAAACATCCATCTCCATAGGCCTATCTAATGTTGGTAGGTAAGCCAAACTTCCCAAACTCTCTACCTGGTGACTCAAAGCATCGTCCACTATATTGACCTTGCCCGGGTGATAGAGGATAGTGATGTCATAATCCTTTCGCAACTCTAACCACATCCTCTGGCGCAAATTTAGATCATTTTGCTTGAACAGGTGCTGCAAGCTCCGGTGATCAGTATAAATCTCACAAGGCAGACCGTACAAATAATGACGCCAGGTCTTTAATGCGTGAGCAATAGCAGCTAACTCAAGATCGTGAAAAGGACAATTCTTCTCATTTACCTTTAAATGTCTGGGCGCGTAGGAAAACACCCTACCGTCCTGCATCAATACTTCTCCAAGGCCAATCATCGAGGCACCAAAATAGACAGTATAAGACCCAAACCTATAGGCAATATCAAAACTGGGGCTGTAGTCAAAGTTTCTTGAGCTTCTGAAAGCTCGCCCCACACTCTTCCACAAAACGATGGTAGTAACTCGCCAAGCCAAGGAAACTACAAATCTCCGTAGCTGAGGAGGGTCTAGGCCAACTCTGCACTGCCTCTATCTTCTTCGGATCCACCCGAATGCCTCACTCAATACTACGTGACCTAAGAATGCCACAGAATCCAACCAGAACTCATATTTTGTAAACTTTGCATATAACTTCTTCTCTCTCAAGGTCTGAAGCACTGTTCTCAAGTGCTGCTCGTGATCTTCCCGACTTCGGGAATACACCAGGATATCATCAATAAAGATAATAACAAAAATAAAAATATGGCCGAAATACACTGTGCATCAAATGCACAAAAGCTGCTGGGGCATTGGTCAGGCCAAATGACATACAAGGAACTCGTAATGATCATACTGAGTCCTGAAAGCAGTCTTCGGGATATCTGGCTCCCGAACCTTCAACTGATGGTAACCTGAGTGCAAGTCAATCTTAGAAAACACCCGTGCACCCTAAAGCTAGTCAAACAGATCATCAATACGAGGCAAAGGATAACGGTTCTTCACTGTAGCCTTGTTCAACTGGCGATAATCAATACACATACACATGGAACCATCCATATTCTTCACAACAAGACAGGAGCACCCCCAAGGTGATATACTAGGTGGAATAAAACACTTATCAAGCAAATTTCTGTAACTAATCCTTCAACTTAACTGAAGGTTTCACCTTATCCTTAGTCCATAACCTTGGGACAGGATCCAAACTTCAAAATCTAACATTCTTCATAGGACCCAAACTCCACATCATCACGCTGCATTAGTCTTATTTCAATACACTTCAACTTTTAATAGCGCTTAAATACTTCGAAATTGTTTCTCCGGGATGTTACATTCTTCCCCACTTAGGGTCATTCGTCCTCAAATATACAACGTATCTTATCTCTTTCTTTGCATATCTTAATGTCTCAAATTATTTTCTAACTCCCAAATTTTTCAGAAATTTCGGCAGAGCCTCCCTTGTAATTGGGCCTATCCTCCTGCCAGAGTAACACCAAAACAACTCCTAAAAACACATCCACAACCCAATAAAATACCACAATGTATATATCAATAACACTAATCTCAGTATTACAATAATCGCATTATCATACTGATATCTGGACATGAAACACATCATCTGTATGCCCATAACCACGTCTCTGGACCTAATAGTTGTTCATAAATTACAATATTGCCAATTAACCTTATGTTAACAAACATCTCATTTCAGACCCTCACTTTAATTACAACGAGGCATGGATACATCATAATTACATACCCGAATTAACGAGTCACATTTATCGCCACCTAGGCACCCATCTCATAGGCTAAAGCTCAACGTTTACAACACAAAAAAATGGCTGAATATGAACAGAAAATATACAAGAATTGTCAAATAAGCCTGACAGGAATAACTCCTATTTAAAATATAGTACAAAAAAAATTTAATTTATTAAAAGGAGAATTTTAAACATAAAAACTTTTCACCACAAGGACCTCGTCCTTATATAACATCCACCGCAGCTTGTAGCCCGGTCTAAATATTTCACATCATATAAAAAGGTGAGGATCTCGTCCTCAACTCTGAATCGCAAGTATTTACACATTGTGCCAACTGAATTTTTTTTTCATTTCCTTTCTTTCTTCTTTTAAATAATTTTCGTCAACCAAAATCACAACATATAATGAACCCTCATACCGATAGGGCATATAATTCACAATTGAATTTAATTATCCTTAAATCACATCAAAACCCACTGTAGTAAGTAATAGAAAGTCTATTTAGCCTCATAGCTATTCTTAATGACAAACACATAATGATAGAAATAGTTATCTCCATATAATATCCCAACGTGTGTATTCACATAAGTAGATTTCAGGATTACAAAGCTCACTCATGAGTGGAGCATATTAAGAGGACTTGCCTAAATTTTCAGTACCAAAAGAAATTAAGGCAAAATATCATTTTTTATAGCAATCGGAATTTGTATCTGTAATGACACCATCTGGTGTAGTGGCCTCAGCCACACCATAGCAATTATATTAATGGGTCGGCCTCCACCTCTCACGTGACATATACCCGCTCTCCCTTCATCTCTAACTTGTAGTGTATGTAGATTAGTAACTATGATGGAGTGTGTGGACCGAGTGTTCTGATTAAATAGATTTCTCCCAAATCTGGAATAATTTCTCATGATGTTTCTAGTATCACCACATTCATAACAACCCATTTGCAATTCGACTGCTCATATTGAGTCTGTGCCGGATAACTAGAATAACCATTTAAGGAATCCCATGTTAGTGGTGCATTAAAAGATGATTGTCCCATGAGAGTACCCTGGTTAACTGGAGCACTACAAGTATACTGAAATTGTTTCCCTGCTGATACTGAAATGTAGAATTATTATGGACATAGGAATATCGAAAGTCCCAACATCATCCCATACAAATCTCAGCTCTTACTCATATACAAGTTTCAGAGAACTTTTGAATACCACATAAATACATCTCAGGCCAAATCTGATATGACACATGACCCACAATTTGATCGTTGTTAGCGGACTCCCTTCACTTGGTGCAAAGCCATAACATACATTCTGATACTCCACAATACTAACCTTTATCGCTCGTATGTCACCAGCATAAGACACCTCAAGCCATTCTTTTGGTACATGTCCTTCTTAGGACAGTTAAACTCACTTCCTCCAGCATCTCGGTTGCTAGTTGTAGCCTTCGCTAAATAGACATCTCATACGAACCACGTAGTCTCTATTACCACCAACTATCTTCAGATCTAAATCAACTTCGTGGCTCTACCATTACTGCGACGATTAGGAAATTAAGTAAACCTTCTTAAGACCGTACTTATCAACCAGATGTCAGAACCTATTGCACCCCCATGTACACAATTGAATGATCTCTCAATACGCATACATTATCGATATGGATGACACGCGGTAACAATGGTTGAGCAAATTCTTGGCTCCCTTATAATCCTTCTGTAGCATCACGAACCGTCGGCGCGTAATTGATACCGAGTGTGAAATTTCAATAACATGTGATATAGGCTCCAACTGAATAAATGACGCACGATAAGGAATGAAATGAAGTGGAATTTTCCCAACGGTTACATAGCCTCCCGTAGATAAGTACAGACGTCTCTGTACCGATCAGCGAGACTCTAATAAATCGGCATGTGTTCCTTGACTCCTATGAACCTAGATCTCTGATACTAACTTGTCATGACCCTAGTTCGCCCTCCGTGAACATGTCCTGATGGCACCTAATGCGTACAACTAGGTAAGCCTAACAATGCGGAATTTGTACAACTTGCGAAAAACAAACAAACTTGCGGAAGCAAACAACTGAAAATTTACTGTATATAAGTGCCACTTGGCATAATACAACCCATATCACGAAATCCAAAACAAACTCGCAAAACCCGGAAACTCACAGGAAACACAGGCTAAAAGAAATACTATAAATGCTCTAATCCCCAGAATGTCTACATCAAAAGTATGATAGAATCTAAACACTATAGATAGAATAAGGAAGGAGACTCTTCGGTCTGCGGACGCTGCAGATATACCTCAAAGTCTCCGCTAGATCTCTCCGCCTCGATGATAGTACGCCTGGGTGGAGGAACCTGGATCTGCACATGAAAAACATGCGCAGAAGGGGCATAAGTACACCACATCGGTTCTCAGTAAGTGCCAAGTCTAACCTCGGTTGGGTAGTGACGAGGAAGGTCAGGGCCCTACTGAAATAAATATAATAAATAATAAGATAAAGGGAACATTATAGATAAAGTCTACAACGAGAATCGAAACGAGATAAATAAGGAATGTCGTAATAGAAAGTTGAAACAAAACAATACAAGGTAAATACTGCTCACAACATGCATGATAATCGGGGATCTCTTGGTATCCCGAGGATCTCTTGGTATCCTAATTAATAATTCGGGGATCTCTTGTTATCCTGAGGATCTCTTGGTATCCTCAATAATGATTCGGGGATCTTTTGCTATACCGAGATCTCTTGGTATCCTCAATAATGATTCAAGGATATCTTGGTATCCCGAGGATCTCTTGGTATCCTCGATAATTATATACACATGTGCCAAGCATCTCTTAGTATCCCGCAATCCCAATCCAGAACATAAAACGTGCAGGGGATTTCACAGGATGCTGTCCCGTAGTCCCAAATTTAAAACAAACAATAACAGCTCAAAATATCAAATCAATACCAAACTCATAACGAATAATAGTAAATTCTAGCCTAACATGCTTCATAGATTACAAACAAGGCAGTTTAAGCAAATAGGTAAGTAAGTCAACTAAACATGCTCCTCTAACTAACACAGGCTAATTTGCAATTAGAGTAAAACAAGTAAGCAAGAAAACTCAATTTAAATACTCCAAATAAAAATGGATTTTCAACAATTAGCTCAAGTACGCACTCGTCACTTCACGTACAATGCATTCAATTACCAAATATCAAATCCTAAGGGACAAAGTCCCCCACACAAGGTTAGACAAGCCACTTACTTCGAACCGGCTCAAATCAATCCAAAACCACGTTCTTGCCACGAGTATTCGACTCCAAATGGTCCAAATCTATTCAATTAAATTTCATAATGTAAATAACACTTCAAGTAACTGATTCTACAATTAATTATAAGAAAATGCGTAGTATTTTGTGAAATGACCAAAATGCCTATCGGGCCCACATCTTGGAATCAGATAAATTTTATATTTTCAGAACTCTCGTACTCTCACGAGTCTACCCATATAAAAATGTCTCAAATTGGAGATCAAATACCCACTCAAAACTCAAAATTTATTCTAAGGATTTTGACTCATTTTTCATTCAAAAATCCGAAAATACGAAGGAAATCATGATTAGATTAATAGGTATTAAGCATAAGAGAGTACAAAATCGTTGCTCGCAAAAACCCATCGAAATTTCTCCCAAAGCCGAGCTCTAGAAGTCAAAAATGGAAAATGGGAAATGAAGTCCCATTTTCAGAACTTAATATCTCTGCCCAGGCCCTTTTTTCGCTTCTGCGGAAAATTTTCCGCTTCCGCGGATATTTTTCGCTTCTGCGGTACTGCTTCCATGGTAAAATTTCCGCTTTTGCGGTCCCGCTTCCGCGGCGATTTTTCGCTTCTGCGTTTATGACAGCAACCAACACTTTCTCGACACGGAAATGAGCATAACTCCCTCATACGATGTTCAAATTCGACGATTCTTATTGCTATGGCTCCAAAATTGCGATACGAATCTAAGGTTCACTAAAAACTTAATTTGGAGCTCAATTACTTAATATGGTACCCCTTTATTTCCAAAGATACGACATTGAAACATCAAATAAGAGCGCGATACAGCCGAAACACACCCGAGGCGTCCGGGACCTCAACCAAAAGCACTAACGCATCTTAAAACATTATTCAAACTTGTTCCAACCCTCAAAACACCTCAAACAACACCAAAACCATCAAGTTACATTGAATTCAAGCCTAAGTTCTTCTAATACTTCCAAAACACACATTCGATCAAAAACACAACCAAACCACGTCCGAATGATCTGAAATTTTGCACACATATCCCAAATTACCTACAGCAACTCTCAAAATTCCATTCCGACTCCCGGATCAAAATATCACCTATCAACCGGAGATCGCCAAAATACTAGCTTCGCAAATTCAAGCCTAAATTAGCTACGGACTTCTAAAATACATTCCGAACACGCTCCCAACTCCGAAATCACCTAACGGAACTAACGGAACCATCAGATTTCCATTCTGAGGCCGTCTTCATACTGTTCCAACTACGGATCATTTTCTAATACTTAAGCTCTCATTTAGTGACTAAGTGTCCCAAAACTCTTCAAAATTCAACACCGAATGTCCCGGCAAACCAAAATAGCAGAAATGAACTTAGGGGAAACAGTTAATAGGGGATCCGGACGTAAATTTCAAAAACGGTCGGCCGGGTCGTTACAAAATCACCCTTCGATCTTTATCTCCTTAACGTTTTAAGATTCATTTGAAATATAGTTATTCATGTGATTGCTTGTTTCCCAGACTCTTAAGTTCTTTGTATAGCTATCCAAATATGAACTCTTTTTATTTTTCATTCTATGAGAACTTTTGACTATGAAATACCAATGAAGAAATCAGAATGATATATTTGGAAAAAATCGAAGAAGATGATCTATTTATGATTATAAGTTTTAATTTGAACTTAATATTTCATGTACTATTTAAGTATATATTTTACTAACAGACTTTAGTCAAATTATTAATGTTTGTTTATAAGTTATGATTGTATTTTAACTTATCATAAAAGAAATTTATATTTATAAAAAATAATTTTATGTAATCAATAGTGCATTAAAAAAATATAAGAGACTTCGATGTTTTGATCTGATAACGAACAAAGTCTATATTTCTAAGACATGTTCCATTTGACGATAACTACTTTCCTTATCTTTATCTTATATCTACTTGATCACCACTAATCTCTCCAACGTCTTCTTTCCGGTGTCCATCAAAATTTAGCTCCTACCCACTTCTTTATTTTTTTGTTCCTTTATCTCAAAATCCTAACATTCCTCATGCATGTATGACGTCCAAAACAGTCCTCCTTTAAAATCCTTCATCTCAAAATGCTAACATTCCTCATGCATGTATAACGTCCAAAACAGTCTTCCATTAGAATTCTTATCTTAAAATCTCCACGACTACTATAATTTTGTAGTCCCAACTTGCATACCTTTCTAAGATATATATAGTACTCCCTCCGGTTCACAATATGTATCCAATTTACTTTTAACACGCCCATTAAGAAAATATTAAATTCTATACAAAAATACCTACTATGACTAAACTACCCCTAATTAAACATTTAATGTGAGGAGCAAGAAAACTTTTTAGGGATATGTCCATAGGGGTTATTTGTAAAAATAAATTAAATTCTTTCTTGATTACATAACTGAACACTTATTTTGAACCAAAATAAAAAAGAAAATTTGACACTTATTGTGAACCGGAGGGAATAGCTCCTAGATATCATCACTCAGAACCCCAAACAAACAAACAAAAAAACAAATTCACTCAAACCTCTCTATTGCACAATGGCTAATTGTAAGGTTTTGAAGCACATAGCCATAATCTTAATTCTCATTTCAATTTTCACACCTCAGGCTTTATCAGTAGTAGATGATTGTGGGGAAAAAGAAGACAACTCGTGTGTCAACAAATCAAAAGCATTAGGCTTAATAATCATAGCCATAGTCTCCATCTCAATAACAAGTATGATCGGGGTATGTCTTCTACTGGTCACACGTTCAATCCCAGCCCTAAGCCCAGAACGTAGTCTTTTCGTCAATGTCGTATCAATAAAATTTGTGACCTAAAGCCAAATTTAAAAAAGGGAGCTTTTTTTCTTTTTTGTTTTGTTTATACTATAGTTATCTTACAAAATGTAATACTAATATTTACTTTGATTTTTTTCTTTCTTTTTTTCTGTAATTTAGTTATCTTACAAAATATAATACGTAGTACTAATATTTATATTGGTAAAAAAATTTAAGTTACTAAGATGTTAGCTATATATTTACAATGTGTTACCTGGATCTTATTGCAAAAAATATTATTTACCAATATGAAGATTTGAGTATCTTTGTTTGGCTCAAAAGTTATCAATCTACTTTGTAAGCTTAAAAACAATCAAAAATTAGTGAAGGTAAATCGTGATCAAATATAATAAAACCTAGAGACAAAAGAGATAAAATTATTGTGGTAGATCTGATAAGATGAACTCGAGAATGAGTGTTCGTTAGATGTAGAGATAGAGAGAGAGTAAGAGAAAATAAGAGAGTTGTATTATCCGAGAATAATGATCTCTCCCCCTACAATGGGAAGGTCTCCTTTATATAGCAGGAGGCCTCCCTCGAAACAATCATAAAAGTGCAAAAAGTAGTTAACGTTCCCCTAGCGAGGACGCTGAGTTTTAACTGGCGTCGCCTCTGTCTCCACACCCAAGCAGTACCCTTGCTTTAGTTGACGTATGCTTACTAGGCGTACCCTTCGGCGTAGAGACGTTGAGGGCCAAATTTGACCCCATACAGTTAGTCCCTCCGCTCGTTGGAGGCGTATTCGGTAGATGCCTTCAATGGGCGGAAATGCAAACCTCATTTTTGGAGAATTTGACCTTACTATGGGGGTGGTGACATGAATGAGATGAAATGCATGACATCGCCGAGTTGCTGACGTGTGGCTCCCTTTTTGAAATGACGTCATCGCCCGCATGCGTCATAATTGTAATTACTCCCGAGGCGGTTCAGAGGATGATGTGATGTTCTGGTTTCCTGCGCCTGTTTTGAATCATGCCTGTTCGATTTCTGCGCATCCTAACCCTATAAATAGAGGGAAGGTTCAATCCATTTCATCTTTTGAACATTTGGAAAACCTTTTCTGGCTTCTTTCTTTGCCTTTCTTTCTGGCAACCGCTATTTTGTACGAGACTTTCCCACTTCTTTGAAACCACATTTCCTGTCGTTAGTGCTTTGTTTCTTACATAGGATAACATGACGAAACACCGTCAGAGTAGTAAAAATACCAAAGATAATGCCCCATCTAGGGTTCTACCCTCCTCCGGTGGCGAAGAGGAAAAACCAGGGAAAGCTCTTTTTCCCCTTAGTTTAGACAATGCCATCCCAAAGGAGATGCATATTCGAAGGGATTTTCCAACTAAAAGCCCAACCCTTCCCTGGGAGCATAGTGATTTATTACAATCCCACCTAGACGATCTTCGAGAGACGCACCATATTCCGGACTATGTGGAAATGGCTTCGGCTGGGACGGACTATGTCAATGTGCACCGGCCTGGGTACTGCACATTTTACGAGTACCCATTTTTGATCAGTTATGGTCTCCCGATCTACCCACTAACGGAGGAGCTTTGCCGCTTTTTCAATGTGTGTCCAGCTCAGCTTACTCCTTACACCTTGAAGGTGTCCAGGATTCTGACCACATATGCGGCCAAGGCTAAGTGCAGCGTCTCAGTTCACCACCTTTTACAGTTATTCAGCCCTGGTTGCCTGAGGGGTACCATGCTGCAGTTGAAAAGCCGAGGCGCGAGGGGCTTGGTCATTAGAGCTGACAACAAGACCAACTACCGCTTTTGACGTAAGTACTTCTACATCAGGACGGAGAACCTGGTGTCTAACCTTGAAGGGTTCCTAGAAAGATGGAACCCAGAACGTAAGTACCTTTATTTGTAGAATTCATGACAGCTTGCGACCTTGACCATACGGCCACTGTGATTTCTTTATTTACTCTTTTTTGTAGCGAGGGATTCTCCACCCCAGTTCATTGACAATTTAAATCGTGGATGGAAAGAATGATACCTTATGCGAAGGAATGTTGTACCGGGCCGTATTTCGTGAACGATACAGCCCGTCAGGTAATCTTTAGCTTAGGTTTGGAGGTTCCCTTAGGTTTTGTTACCTGACTTACTCGTGTTAGCAGGTCGGGGCGCCCCTAAGAGGAAGAAAAATGTCGTTACCTCGCCTAGGGCGGGGACTGAATCTGAGGGTGGAGACATACCCTGCGGCTCGTCTAGTGATGGCACCCCTGAGGTTCCTCAGCAGGAGGTTTCTCCTGTGGCATCGTCCTCAAGTGGAGCGACTCCTTCAATGCCATGCCCGCGGCCTGTGGAGGAGACTTCTGAAGGTGAGGAGCCACCAGAGAGAAAAAGACGGCGGTTAATAACGGGCAAGGGGATATCCACAAAGGACGAGAGGGCGAGTGAGCCCCGTCAGGGGTCAAAGCCAATTTTTATGGTCGATGCCATCCATTCTTGGAGGTCGGCTCCCCAAAGGAGGGCATTTCCCGATGTCAGCCCAGCCCATATTTCGCATAGTGGTTTGTCGGCTGCTGTTGGAGAAGTGGGAGACAGTGCCGAGAAGGGGGACCCTGAGGCTGCCCATGTGGATGCAGATGTGTTAACGAGGGGTTCGGTCCGTGTGGGGATGACGGCAGGTAGATCCAACTGCCGAATTCTGATCCCTGAAGGGTATAACCTATTGCAACACAGCGAGCAGGCCGCAACGGATATGACCCTATTATGTGTGGCCGCTGAGCGTGAAACGCTGAAAGGTGTTAGTGACGGGGATCTATCCCGGAGGGTCGCTGGCGCGGCCTTGCAGGTAGTTTATAGTTTTTTTGTGTGTCGTAAG
Organism: Nicotiana glauca; assembly: GCA_026770625.1. Lineage (NCBI taxonomy): Eukaryota > Viridiplantae > Streptophyta > Magnoliopsida > Solanales > Solanaceae > Nicotiana > Nicotiana glauca. The sequence goes on along the minus strand of MU701451.1, from coordinate 14,727 downwards.
GCTAACTTTGATGCACATTGACTTGCCTTTCCTCTTTTTCTTTTCCTTTTAGACTCTCATTTTGGAGGTAGAGAGGAGGCAGCGAGCGCAAAGGAAGGCAGCCACCTTTAATAAGGTGGCAAAGAAGTATCGGCAGTGTCGTGCCGAGCATCAGGCACTGGTGGACCTACTCAAGCAGGACCCGAAATTTCGGGTTTTCCATGAGGGCCTTGAGCAGTTGGAGGCCCAACTGAAACGGAGAGTGGTTGAGCTGGAGCAGGTTGATGAGCAGTTGATGGCCGCTTTAGCTCGGAACATAAAGCTGGAGACTCTTCTCCAGTCAAAGGAAGAGGAATTAGAGGTTTGTCATCGGGTAGCGGTGAAAGCTGCTGATTTGCGAACCAAGGTCGCTGCCTTGACCGTGGAGCTCGGTACCAGCGCGGATGAGGTTGAACCTCTTAAGCGGACTGCTGCACCAAGATCCGTTGAGGATGTGCATCGTGAGGCACAAGAGATGTGGGTGTATGCCGAGGCCAGACTGGTCGTGCTTGAGGAGTTCTTAGCTGCAGGTCGGGCTACTGAGGCGGAGGTTCAGGAGCAACGGTGCGTAGCTCGCGTCGCCCGCGAAGCCTGTGGGTATAGTTCCGACTCCCCAGACCGAGCGAGCTATAATTCCAAAGACGTTAACCGTCTATGATCCGGGTCCTGGATCTTTACAACTTATAACCTGGTGACGGCAACAGACGAGATGGCGGCCAGGCGGGTGACGGCGAACAGAATGGCGAAGCCCCTTAGGACTTGTATACATTTTTGTTTTGTTGTATTTTGAAGTGTAAATGGGTCCTTTTGTACATGAATTTTTGGATGATAATGAAAGTTGTACTTTTGTTGTTATTCCTTTCCTTTTGTATCTTTTATTTTCGGTAACTCGTCTCCGCAGAGCGGATGCTCGCTTACTTGTAGGATTCTTAGCGTGCTTCTCGAACGTTGTTTGTGTTATCCGCCGATAGGGGGTGGTTTCAATGATAAATAGTGGCAGATTTAGCTAATAATGGCGTCGCTTTACCTATTATTTACGTGCCTTTTGCTGTAGTAGAATAGGGTTGGCGGCTGTTGGCGACGATGGCCTTAGTTATAATATTGTCGATGGCCCTAGCCAGGTACGTAACTTCGACTATCGTCGAATTACTCATTTGTTGTATCGAGCTGGGTCGACTTATTGATGACGATGGCCTTAGCCATTTATACGTTGGAGATGGCCTTAGCCATATACGTAACTTCGACTATCGTCGAGTTACTCTTTTGTCGTAGTCGAGCTGGGTCAAATTATTGACGACCATGGCCTTGGCCATTTACACGTTGAATATGGCCTTAGCCATGTACGTAACTTCGACTGTCATCGAGTTACTCTTTTGTCATAGTCGAGCTGGGTTGACTTATTGACGACGATGGCCTTAGCCATTTTCGTAACTTCGACTGTCTTCGAGTTACTTTTTTGTCGTAGTTGAGCTGGGTTGACTTATTGATGATGATGGCCTTAGCCATTTACACATCGGAGATAGCCTTAGCCATGTACATAGATTCGACTGTCGTCGAGTTACTCTTTTGTCGTAGTCGAGCTGGGTCGACTTATTGATGATGATGGCCTTAGCCATTTACACGTCGGAGATGGCCTTAGTCGTTCATACATTGGGGATGGCCTTAGACGTTCATACATTGGAGATGGCCTTAGTTGTTCATACGTTGGATATGGCCTTAGCCATTCATGCGTTGGAGATGGCCTTAGTCGTTCATATGTTGGAGAAGGCCTTAGCCGTTCATACGTTGGAGATGGCCTTAGCCGTTCATACGTTGGAGATGGCCTTAGCCGTTTATACATTGGAGATGGCCTTAGTCGTTCATACATTGGAGATGGCCTTAACCGTTCATACATTGGAGATGGCCTTAGACGTTCATACATTGGAGATGGCATTAGTCATTCATACATTGGAGATGGCCTTAGCTGTTCATACATTGGAGATCATGCTAGTCCAGTCCTTTTGTCATGTCAGCCAGGAGAGCGCATGGAGTGGCTGGTATGACAAACTTGTTCCGCAAATATCTCCAGGTGTCCCCTCTGTCACCTCGTTAAAAACCTCCCTGAGAAAACCCAATTGGGACAAAACTCGGGTAAGGGAAAAAGAGTGCGACTCGGGAGACGCCTTTTAGAAATGGAAATACTTGAGGTGGGCGACGTTCCAATTATTTTGGAGAGTTCTTACTTCCATTGTTTCTAATTGCAATGCTCCTTTACCTGCTACTGCTATGATTTTGTAGGGTCCGTCCCAGTTGGTGCCCAGTTTTCCTTCGCTTGGGTCTTTTGATGCCAATGTTTTGGCTTTGAGGATGTAGTCTCCCACTTTGAGTGGTCTTACTTTGGCTCTTTTGTTGTAGTATCTTTCGACTTGTTATTTCTGAGCCACCATTCTTACGTGGGCCATTTCTCTTCTTTCCTCGGCCTCGTCGAGGTCTTGAAGCCTATTTACATCATTCTCTATTCCGCTGGTATGTGAATACCTCAAGCTTGGTTCGCCGACTTTGATTGGTATGACTACGTCGGTTCTGTAGACCAGTGAGTATGGTGTTTCTCCTATGCAGGATTTTGGTGTGGTTCAGTGTGCCCATAATACTTCCAGTAATAGCTCGGGCCATAGCCCTTTGGCTTTCTCGAGTTTCTTTTTTAGTATGTTTAGTATTGTTTTGTTGGAAGACTCTGCTTGGCCATTGGTGGCGGGGTTATATGGCATGGAGAATATTCGCTTAATGTGCCATTTGTCGAAGAATTCTGTCGTCCTCTAGCCGACGAACTGTCGTCCGTTGTCGCAGCTGATTTCTTTGGGGATGTCGAAACGGCAGATGATATTCTTCCATATGAAGGCAATGACTTCTTGTTCGCATATTTGGGTGTACGCACCTGCTTCCACCCACTGGGAGAAGTAGTCAGTTAAAACTAATAGAAATCGTACCTTTCCTCATCCTGTTGGTAGGGGACCGACTATATCCATTCCCCATTTGATGAAAGGCCATGGGGAAGTGACTGAGTGGAGGGGCTCTCCTGGTTGGTGTATCATGGGGGCGTACTTTTGACATTGTTCGCATCGACGAACGTATTTTGCTGCCTCTTTCTTCATGGTGGGCCAATAATAACCGGCTCGTATTATGCAGCGTACGAGGGAGCGGTTACCTGTATGGGCGCCGTAGTGGCCCTCGTGTACTTCTTCGAGTACTGGTCTTGTTTGGTGCGGCCCTAGGCACTTGGCTAGAGGTCCGCCAAACGTTCTTTTGTAGAGCTCGTGGTTTATCAGGCAGTACCTGGCGGCCTATACGCGGAGCTTCTTTGCTTCTTTTTTGTCCAGTGGGAGTGTACCATCCTGCAGATAGGATACAAATTGGTTGCGCCAGTCCCAAGTAAAATTTAAAGAGATTACCTCAGTGTGATCAATGGCTGAATGGAGGAGGGTGACCACACTTTCTTTGTTGAAGTTTTTAGTGGCTGCGACCAATTTTGCCAAACCATCTGCTTCAACGTTTTGTGCCCTTGGAATTTGTTCGAGGCGGCACTCGTCGAACTCATTCATTAATCTGTGGATCTCTCACTGATATTTTTGCAATCTCTGCTCCTTGATTTGGTAAGTCCTAGTGACCTGGTTCATTACGAGTTGGGAGTCGCAGTGGAGAATGAGTCGTCGAGCCCCATATTTTATGGCTAGTTTCATACCCGCAATAACGGCCTCGTACTCGGCCTCGTTGTTAGTCATTTCGGGGCACCGCACGGACTGGCGAATTATTTTGCCCGTGGGAACCTCAAGAACAAGTCCCAGACCTGATCCCGAGGCATTAGCGGCGCCGTCAGTGTACAAAGTCCATAAGTCGGTGTTGGAGGGGGTACGACGTGCCTCTAGTTCCGCCTCTGGCAGTATTTCTGCACTGAAATCGGCTATAAAGTCGGCAAGTACTTGCGACTTAATGGCGGTTCTCGGGTGATACAAGATGTCGTGCTCGCTGAGCTCTATAGCCCATCTGGCGAGTCTGCCTAATAACTCAGGCTTATGTAGGACACTTCTCAAGGGGAAGGTCGTTACTACTTTTATGGGGTGGCATTGAAAATAGGGTCGAAGCTTTCGTGAAGCTACGACCAATGCCAGGGCTAGTTTTTCAATGTGTGGATACCGTGTTTCAGCATCCACTAAGGTTTTGCTAATATGGTAAATAGGAGATTGCGTACCTTCGTTTTCGTGGACCAAGACTACGCTGACGACGACCTCGGAGACGGCCAGATATACCAGTAGGGGCTCGCCCGAACTCGCTTTGGCCAGCAGTGGTGGTGAAGATAGGTATGCTTTCAATTTTCTCAAGGCTTCGACGCATTCCTCGTTCCACTGTAATTCGTTATCCTTTCTCAACACATTGAAAAATTTATGGCACCTATTAGAGGACCGTGAGATAAATCTGGATAGGGCGGCTATTCGCCCCGTCAACTTTTGTACTTGTTTTCTGCTATTCAGAATTTCAGGTATTGCATATATCGCCTTGATCTGATCTGGGTTGACCTCGATTCCTCGTTGCGATACGAGAAATCCTAAGAACTTTCCCGAGGCTACGCCGAAGGCGCATTTCTCGGGGTTCAGCCTCATCCCGTACCTTCTTAGTATTTCGAAGGCTTCTTTCAGATGGTCGATGTGGTCTTCTTTCTTTGTCGACTTCACCAGCATATCGTCGATATAGACCTCCATGGTCTTACCGAGCTGTTCTTTGAACATTCTGGTGACCAGTCTATGGTACGTAGCCCCCCCATTTTTTAGCCCGAAGGGCATTACCTTGTAGTAGTATGTCCCTTGGTGGGTGATGAAAGTTGTTTTCTCCTGGTCCTCCTCGGCCATCATGATTTGATTGTAGCCGGAGTAGCATCTAAGAAGCTCAATAGTTCATGTCCCACGGTAGCGTCGATCAATTGGTCGATGTGGGGTAGTGGGAATGAATCCTTCGGGCATGCCTTGTTCAGATCAGTGAAATCCACACACATTCTCCACTTCCCGTTTTTCTTTTTGACCATGACGACATTGGCGACCCGCTGGGGGTATTTCGATTCTTTGATGGAACCGTTGGATAGTAGTTTGTATACCTCCTCGCTGACCACTTCATTGATAGCGGTGTTGAATTTCCTCCTCATCTGGCGCACGGGCGGATCTAGTGGATCGACATTCAACTTCTGGGTGGCAATGTCTCACGAAATTCCCGGCATATCTGAATGGGAAAAAGCAAATAAATCTGCATGGTTAGTTAGGAATTCACGATACTTACTCGGGTTAGTGAGGTCGTGCCTGATATAGGCTTTCTTTGTGAGGTCGGTGTCGTCTAATTTTACCGGGTCGAGGTCTTCGACTGTTGCTTTACAGGCTTCCACGACGTCGGGGTCCCTGATGACGTCCATTGTTGGGTTGACTTTAATCCCCGACACGACTGATTGCTATGCTTCTACACTCGCCCCTTTTAGCTGTTTGGTGTAGGTCCAATCTTGAGCTATCTTGTAGCATTCCTGTGCAGTGCGCAGCTCGCCTCGAACACTGAATACCCCCCATGGGGTGGGTAATTTGATCAGTTGGTAAAAACTTGAAGGGACCGCCCGCATGGCATGTATCCATAGGCATCCTATGATGACTTTGTAGGCCGTTTCCTGATTCATTACGTGGAAAGTTATTTCCAGCGTGACCCCTCCTGCTAAAACGGGCAGTGATATTTCTCCGGATGTCCGTTCCACTGCATTGTTAAAACCAGTTAGTGTTATGCAACGCGATATCACCTTACCCTCAAGTCCCATTTGTACGAGGACCCTCGGGTGGATAATACAGGCACCACTTGCGTCATCGATCATGATTCTTCTAACATTCGTATCGGCGATACGCAAAGTGATAACTAAAGCATCGTAATGAGGGAAATACAAACCGTCGGCATCGTACTTATCGAAGGTGATACTATCTTCAAAGTCGTCATATCGTTCATGGGCGATGGTCCGTTTTAGTTTGTGCGTGGTGGCGAACTTGACGTGATTGATTGCTGAGTCGTCGCCGCCTCCGACAATCATATTTATCGTACGTGTTGGGGAGGGCAGCTTTGGTGGCCCGTGGGGTTGTTCCCATCCGTGCGCAAAGTTTATTTTTCCTTTGTCACTGAGCAATTACCTCAGGTATCCTTGGTTCAGCATCCTGACCACCTCTTGTCGTAGGCCTATGTAGTCCTCGATTTTGTATCCCCGTTCCTGATGGAACTCGCATAGGACGTTTGACTTCCTCGTAGCGGGGTCCAATTTCATCTTTTGCAGCCACTGCACCTTGGTTCCCAGCTTCTCCAGTGCGTACACTATTTCTGAAGGAGACACACAAAAGTTATGGGCAGATAATAAAGGAGGTGTACCTCTTTCGTTTCGTAGTGGGGCGACGTATCGCTGTAGAGCATCCATATGCCTTGGTGGTGGATGGGAGGATCTGGTGTATGGCTGGTGTCGGTCTTTGTTAGAGCGTGGGAGTTGTTCTCGTCGTCTGTCATTACGTTGATCCCTCCTTGTCTCTGAGTGTATCGTTGTTAACCGTTGGGTCGGCCCATTAAGATCATCCCCCTCCGCTCGTACCTCAGCGCAATAGGCGTTGTGAATTTCCTCCTATGTGGTAGGGGAATATTTCATGAGACGGATTAGTAGTTTCTTGGTTTCCCTCGAACCGTCCCTATTAAGCCCGTTCTGGAAAGCGGCGACTGCCATACCTTCCGATACATTTGGCAGAGTCATCCTTACCCTGTTGAACCTGGCTAGGAAGTCCCTGAGTCCTTCCCTTGCGGTTTGCCTGATAGCGAAGATGTCGTTGACCCTTGCTTCTGCTTTTGTTGCTCATGCATGGGCGGTGACGAACTTATCCGCCATTTCCTCGAACGTTGATATTTCCTTAGCTGGTAGCTGAGAGTACCACGTTAGGGCCCCTCCCGTCAACGTCTCACCAAACTTCTTTAGCAGCAAAGATGGTACCTGCTCTTTTGATAGGTCATTACCCTTTACAGAGTGACATAGTAGATCAAATGATCCTCGGGATCTGTGGTTCCATCGTATACCCTCAAGTAGGGCGGCATCTTGAAGGTTCTTGGGATAGAGTGAGGGGAAGCTTCTTCGGTATATGGTTGTTCGACGAATCTTCCCACGTCGCGTTTTGGTATCAACTTTGGAGCACCAGGTATCTTGTCTACCCTCTCCTGATGCTCTTTCATTTGGTCGTGAAGCGCCTTGTTTTCGTTCTCCATTTCTTCCATCTTCTTTAGGATGGCTCTTAGCGTGCCGTCATTGACCTGTGCTTCGATGGGTCTATTATTGGCTCGTACAACTTCAGGTTCACCCATGGCAGTAGTGATGCTTACCGTTGCCATACACCTGGCGTTACTTTGCGGTGACTTCTCAACCAAGCCACTTAGAGTACTTGTTAGTCATTCTTCCAGTAGCTTCTTGACCACCGAGGGTGCTTCCTTAGTTGCAGATGTGGAAGCTCCTTTTTCATGTAAGATTGTCAGATCTTCAAATGGAGAAGGTGAGATCTCTGTACCTGGTTTGGTTCTAGGGGTTGCATTCAAGATACCACCGTCACTGGCCTCGTTGAGAGGACCAAGGAGATTGGCTGCAACACCCATTATTGCTTTCGATATGGTGTTATTTTCGGCCATCTTTTGTGCGGTGTAGAGAATGGTAGTTGGTTGTTCTCTAGGTGGATACTATGATTTTGATTCTCGAATTCCCCACAGACGGCGCCAAATTGTTTGGCTCAAAAGTTATCAATCTACTTTGTAAGCTTAAAAACAATCAAAAATAAGTGAGGGTAAATCGTGATCAAATATAATAAAACCTAGAGACAAAAGAGATGAAATTATTGTAGTAGATCTGATAAGATGAACTCGAGAATGAGTGTTCGTTAGATGTAGCGATAGAGAGAGAGTAAGAGAAAATAAGAGAATTATATTATCCGAGAATAATGATCCCCCCTTTACAATGGGAAGGTCTCCTTTATATAGCAGGAGGCCTTCCTCGAAACAATCATAAAAGTACAACAAGTAGTCAACTTCCCGGAGGACGCTGAGTTTTAACTGGCGTCGCCTCTGTCCCCACGCACAAGCCGTACCCTTGCTTTAGTTGACGTATGCTTACTAGGCGTACCCTTCGGCGTAGAGACGTTGAGGGCCAAATTTGACCCCATACAATCTTAATTCAAAGTTCTAAAATATTTCTATTGTTAAAAATAGACATTCTTTATTTCTACTTTTATAAGGAGTTTGTACAAACTTCGATATTGTCTAAGCAAAAATAAGATAAAAAATTCACAATTATTTTTGGGGCCCCAAAATTTAGGGGCCTAAAGCATATGCTTTACTAGCCGGCCTTGAGTCACCCCTGCTTTAAATTTTCGTGATCGTCAAGGCATTTGCTGCCGTAATTATTCTAGCCACCGGTTTCATGCACGTGCTTCCCGATTCATTCGACATGTTGTCGTCCAGTTGTTTGAAAGAGAACCCGTGGCACAAATTTCCCTTCACTGGATTTGTTACAATGTTGTCTGCTATTTTTACTTTGGCTATTGACTCTATAGCGACCAGTTTGTACAGCACGAAACATAAAGCAGGTGTAATTCTAGAAAGTCAAGGTGAAGGAGGTGATCAGGAAATGGGAGCGGTGAATGTTGGAAATCATGTTCATGGCCATCATCACCATGGATCATTTTCGACTAAAGTTGGAGTTGATGGCACGAAATTACTGCGATACAAAGTGATGCCGTGGTTAGTTTTCTTCGATCTATTAGTGGCCATGACTTTTCTCTCTTATTTTCTTTTAACATGTATGCCCTATCCCTCACAAGTAAAATTCTCTGCTTGTAAAATTAGTAATAACCTAAAAAATAAAGTTACATGCTATTAATTTTTTTGCACGGTTGGTGTACACAAATTAAATCATAATTTTAATTAATATTATGGTGGTAGAAGTTTGGCTAAGTACTCACAAATATTTTGAAGATAATTAAATAATCTTATCATTGTGAAATATCTTGTTGAAATAGGAAAGAAAAGAGTGGATTACTTTGAAAACTTGTTGAATATATCGGCAGCATGTTTTGATATATAGCGAACCACTTAATCATTGTTCTTGTGGTCGTATTTTTCATTATCATTACTCGTCTAATTCATTTATTTTTATCTATTTACTTATTTATTAATGATGATGATTATCTTGTTCGTATCATTATCGTGTCATCATTTATAAATAATGGTAAAGTATCAAGTATTTAAAAATGACAGGAAAAAACTATATCAGATAAAATGGAGTGGCAATAGTTGTCCTGACTTATTGATGATAACTTATGGATCCTAAAATAATAAATAATCTTGCATGCATTCATCATTTTTAAGAAAAGAAACCGTTCAAGAAGGTGAAAGTCAAACGATCAATTATTCGGTGTACTTGCTTGCTAGTGATTCAAGTATCATGACTGAATTAGAGACTTGCCTGATAGTAATTCAATACGTTGCATAGTTGGGATCTTGTCTTATTTGTTTACAAGCAACATATTTATTTGTTTATTATTCTTATACTGTCATTTTTAGCATTCATGAATATAAGTCAAATCGCCATGAAAATCTAACTAGGGTTCATGAGAACAAAAATAAGAGAGAAAGAGAGCTTCAGATATTTCTGTACTTTCGAATGGCAAAACCGTCCAAATGTGTACAAATTATATTATATATACATTGGGCCAAATGTATTAAACCCGGAAATTATAAACCAAAACTTAACAAAATAAAAGCCAATACAATTAACTTATACACAACTGGGCCTATTCCTGCCGAGGCCCAGATGCCAAATAGCCTTCAAGTCCAACACCCCCGCCCCTCAAGTTGGAGGGAGAAACCACCTGCAACTTGGAGAGAAACTGATAATGAAGCTTCCCAGTTAATGGCTTGGTGAGGACATCAGCCAACTATTTAAGAGTAGAGACATGAGATAAACAAATCAGTCTGTCACCCAACTTAGCCCGAATAAAGTGACGATCCACCTCTATGTGCTTGGTACGTTCGTGAAAAATCGGATTCTTAGCAAAGTGAATAGAGGGCTGATTATCACAAAATACAGAGATAGGAAGGGAAACAGGAACGTGCAAATCAGAGAAAATCCGGACTAGCCAAGTCAATTCCGCCACAACTTTACTGATAGCTCGGTATTAAGCCTCAGCCGAAGAAAGGGACACAATGGGCTGCTTTTTAGAATTTTAGCTAATTAAACTATCACCCAAAAAATACAAAACCCAGTGACAGAGAGTCTGGTATCAACGCAAGTATCCCAATCACTATCACTGTAGGCAGTCACTTTGAGATCAGGAGAATTGGAGTAAAATAAGCCAACATCAAAAGTACCCTTAAGATACCTCAAAATGTGTAAAGCAACAGACATATGAGGAGACCGGGGACACCTTAAAAACTGGCTAAGATGCTGGACAGCAAAGCAAATATCAGATCGAGTGTGTGTGAGAAACAACAACTTACCAATCAAAGACCTATAAGCCTCGGGGTTGTCCAAAATATTACCAGAATCATCCGACAGTTTATCATGAAGTTCGAGAGGTCACACACAGAAGAAACATCAGAACAATGGTATGCTAATAACAAATCAGAAACAAACTTTTTTTTATTGAAAATAACACCTGAGGAAAAATAAGAAACCTCAATGCCCAAAAAGTAGTGCAAAGTACCCAAATCTTTGATTCTGAACTGAGTATCTAAAAAAAATTCAAATCAAGATTATAAGCTGCATTATCCCCCGTTAGTATGATGTCATCAACATAAACGGCTAATATAGTTAAAGAACCAGGGTAACCCTTAACAAGCAGAGAATAATCATTTACAGAGGGAGATAAACTCTTGGAACATAAGGCTTGAGATAACTTGGCATGCCACTGTCTTGATGCTCGCCGAAGACCATAAAGAGACTTTTGTAATTTGCACACTAAAGGAGCTGAAGAACAACAACCAGAAACCGAAAAACCATAAGGTAATTTCATATAGACTTCCTCATCTAAATCACCATGGAGGAAAGCATTATTAACATCTAATTGAAACAAGGGCCATTGACTTTTATCAGCAACTGCTATTAATCATTTTATGGTAGATGATCGGGTTCAACCCTACACCAATACAAAGTGGCAAGAGCGGACGAAGCAGCGTTTACTCGAGATAGTCGGGATTGAATCCACATGGAGCTAGATTGTTTAAGATCAGACTCGAGAAATAGTCTACTTCAAGGCTGCAGGGAGGACTACGCTCTGCAGGTGGGCATCACTATTTATCATATCAAGACGGAATTCCGGTTTCTTTTTTAAGGTGATCAAAAAGATTCAACGAAAACGGGGCATACATTCGAGAGAGAGAAAGATTAGTTTGTGTCTGGCTCAAGGGGACGGGTGACCTGAACCCTCTTCCTCCGGTAAGAGCTATCTGGACAAAAAATTTATTCTATTCCTAAATTAGCGGATTCTATAACAGCATTCTGCCTTTTCGAATGAAAGCATATGTTCACGTTTGTATTTGCAATAGGTTATCATTTTTTAATCGAGATTGACCCTCATTCTTCAAGAATAAGGAAGATCCTTTTCAAGTTTGAATTTGTTCATTTGGAATTTGGGTTCTTCTACTTCATATTTATTTAATATGAATATTTTCCCTCTTTTTTTTTATATCATTCCTTAAGTCCCATAGGTTTGATCCTGTAGAATTTGACACATTTTCTCATTGAATGAAAGGTACAAAATAAATCAGATTGATATAAGTACCATGTGAAATCCGCCTATCTAAACTAGCAGTGTGTAGTGCTCTTAATTACACTTCCAATCATAATTGTTCGTTTGTTACTTCTAATTTTATGCTAATATGATGCTAAATTAAACTAAGTATGAATGTTTGTAAGGTTTTCTAAATAGTTAAAAAGGCACTAGGGAAGTGCCTTTCTTCTAGATGAATACTTGACGGGATCTAATGCCTAAGGAAAAGTTATTATGTAAGGGATTACGATATAGTCAATGCACGAAAATACTCACTCTGTACCCCTCGGTAGCTTGAGTGAATTTTCCCAAATTGACTTTCTCAAGACTAATTGAGTGTCAAAATTGTCCAAGCAATATAGGCTCAAGTTGGGTATTACTATCTCTAGGTTTAACCCTTTAATCGGGGCTATCAATCTCTTGATTACACCACAATTCCTTGTTGGACTGATTTTTCTAGACTCGAGCTCTCTTTCTCAAGAAGAACCCAAGTCAAAAAGGCACAGATTAGTATTTGCAACCACTAATTCAACATGAAAAATACAAATCAATCCAAATATCAAATACCCATAAACACCTAAGCCTTAAAACAAAAGACCCATCAAATACCCAACTAGGGTTGAACTGCAACCCTCGATAATGGGTCTAGCTACTCATAATAAAGAAAGAAATCAGAGATTTAGATAAAGAATAACCCATATAATATGATTACAAACTAAGAAAATCAGTGTTAAACTAGCTACAAATTACTCAAAATGGACTAAAATCGCCGTTTACGTGCTCCAGATTCTAACAGATACCCTGAAAACGTGAAAAGAAAGTATTTATCAAGGCCAAATTTTCTGGAAAAAAATACCCCTGACGGAGGTATCGCGCACTGCGGAAAATGTATCGCTGCCGCAATGAGGCTTTTTGGGTTGACTTTTCATTCTCTGAATATGGCCACCGGGGGCCGCATAAAATGTCGAGCGACTGCGGTGGCTTCACTGCGATCCGCACAAAATGGACCGCGGACCGCAATGGCTTCCAATCTTCAAAACTCCAGCTCTCTGAATCGCCTTTCCATGGACCGCATAAAATGGATTGCGGCCGCGAGAAATCCTCCACGGACTGCAATGCTTGAGCCTCCAAACTTGCACCTCTCTAAACTTATCCACCATGAACCGCACTAAATGGTTTGAGGCCGCGGTGGGTCTGTTGCGGCTGTAGTGGATTTTATGCTGCAGCAATGCCTTGACTTGTTCTTGGTACTTTTGCATGTTTCACTCCATTTTGAGCTGGTTTTGACTACTAGTCACTTTTTTGACGAAATCCTAAAAACAAGTACAACATGTAAGCCTTTGGGACTATTTGTATATAATTTTAATCCAAAACTCAAGTAAAAAGGAGTGTAAAATAAACTACAATCCCTAGTTATCAGTGGATAACTTCACAACAGGGGAAATAGTCTCATTAAAATCAACACCTTCCACTTGTGTATCACCCCTAATTACAAGTCTGGCCTTATACCTCTCTACACTTCCATCGGCCTTGTATTTCATCTTATAACCCCATTTACATCCAATAGGCTTCTTGCCTTTAGGTAACTCTACAATATCCCAAGTGTGATTAGCTTCTAAAGCCTCAAATTCCTTTCTCATGGCATCCTGCCAAGCTGGAATAGAGGCTGCCTGAGAATAGGTACTATGTTCCAATTTAGCATTCTTAAGAATAGATGTGGAACAAGAAAGAGATGAAGGAAAAGTACATTGATAATCTTTCAAATATGCAGGAGGATTACGATCCCTAGTAGACCTCCTCGGAGATAAGGGGAAGTAGACTGAGTATTAGAACTAGCATGCTCTGATACCATGATAAATTTGAATATAAGCCAAATCACCATGAAAATCTAGCTAGGGTTCACGAGAACAAAAATGAGAGAGAAAGAGAGCTTAAGATGTTTCTGTATATTAGAATGGCAAAACCGTCTAAATATGTACAAACTATACTATATATACATTGGGCCAAATGTCTTAAACCCGAAAATTATAAACTAAAACTTAACAAAATAAAAGTTTATACAATTGACTTATACACAAGTGGGCCTATTTCTGCCGAGGCCCAAATGCCAAATAGTCTTCAAGTCCAACACATATACTTTTGTCCCTTTAACTGAGTTTATTGCTTCTTGATCGGTAATTGATCCTTCAATCATTGAACTAAAAGATGAATATAGGATTAATTAATGAGTGACGGATTTTTTACATACCTTCGTTGAATAGTGATCACGCCCAACTATGCCTTATAAAAAGGACAATGCGGTCATTGCAAATATAATTCGGTTTACAAGTCCGGAGTCGAATCCCACAGAGAACTAAGGTTTAGCTACAACTGTTCACTATCACCAAGAAGACAAGCTTGAACAATTTCTGACTTATAGATATTTAGATTCTTGTGTTTAACTAATTAACTAATGAAATAAAATAGTAAATTAACAACTAACAATATTGAGGGTTAGAGAAAAGACTAAGGAGGTCTAGAGTTATGATTTCCCCTATTGTCGGAATCCTTCCCGCTATGTCTTCTATAATTTCGCCTAAGTATTCTCTACTGATCATGAGCACTCTTATTACCGTAAATCTCTCCCGAGTAATTACAACAATGTACTAGACGCACTCTCCCGAGCTACGCTAGCTGGCTTTTAATACAGCTCACTTCAGATCGCACCCAAGTCTTCGTTATCCCTAATCCCGCCTTTAAACCCTCGCTTATTAATCCCTCATATACTTTGGGAGTGGTGTTTTTTAATAATTACCTAAATATTCACTCTCTCCCGAGTTATGCATATTAAATAGGCATAGCTAATTGAGAGCTCTTCAACCAACCACAATATTAACGT
>MU701446.1:62004-78766 GCA_026770625.1 Nicotiana glauca | reverse complement strand
ATGTGAGGAGGCTTTCAGGCCTCGAGTGTTATGTGAGGAGGCTTTCAGGCCTCGAGTGTATTGAGAGCAGGCTTTCAGGTCTTGTGTTGATATTATTCAGGCTTTCAGGCCTTATTGATAGCGCTTGGGCTGAAGGAGCCCCTCCGGAGTCTGCACACCCACAGGGAGCGCGGGGTACCCCTTTGATATGAACAGTAGTAACAATGACACTGTTGTATATGTTTCGATCAGGTAACAATGACTGACCAGTCAGGTAACAATGACTGACTAGTGGTAACAATGATACTGAAACACTTTAGTCAGGTAACAATAGCTGACCGGTCAGGTAACAATGGCTGACCTTATTTGAGTATTCTTGTTCAATTGATTCCTTTAAAGAGAATGTTTTTTTTGCTATAATTTCATGGATTCTACTGTCTATTTGGTTTACCGCTTAAGATAGCATTATTTGTGCCTTTTTGGGACTTTGTACTTTCAGTTGTTATTCACTTTTATTACCACTGAGTTGGAAGTACTCACTTTACTACCTGCACCATGAGTGCAGATCCAGGTTCTTTTCATCAGGCGGAGTGAGTCTAGTTGATTCGGAGTTTCCTCCCAGGAGTATTCGAGGTAGATGCACGGCGTTCGTAGCCGAGGATTCTCCCTTCTATATTTTCCTTTTTTTCCGCATTTTCAGTATTAGACAGA
The DNA here is from genome assembly GCA_026770625.1 of Nicotiana glauca. Taxonomy (NCBI): domain Eukaryota; kingdom Viridiplantae; phylum Streptophyta; class Magnoliopsida; order Solanales; family Solanaceae; genus Nicotiana; species Nicotiana glauca. Next base: position 78,076 of record MU701446.1, on the reverse strand, counting down.
CTTGTAGTAGGATGATATACTGTCTTTAGAGGCTCGTGATCGTGACACCGGGTCCTAGTTGGGCTGTTTCGGTGTATTTGTCAGATTTTTGTATTATATCAGTATTTCGAACTTTGACTTGGATAAGTATTGCTTTTATTTGTTTGGTTAATTGGGGAAATTGCTATGAATGGTCGGGCTTGCCTAGTAGTGTGATGGGCGCCATCACGACCGGGTTGGGGTCGTGACAAGCACCCTTCGTGATTTATCACTTTTCCTCACTCAAACAACAATCATAAATAAGGGGCAAGGAAATAACTGAAAAGTATCAATAAGGGTCCAACAAGGACTCAATAATATATATAATAGAATTTTCTAGCAAGGAATGTATCAACAATTCCATGATATTTTTGACGAGGGAATAATTCTATAATTCTTTCTCTTTCTTCCATTCTTACTCAGTAGTTCACTTATAATTTGAGCTAATGCTCCTCAAATATTAAACATAACAATTTCCTTCACATACTTTTCACAATATATATACAAATCATCATTTAGATATGGAAGATATGGCAAAATCCAAATATTCACAATATAAAGACTCACGATCATACTAGACACCAATGTATAGATACTCGTCACCATGCCTATACATCGTACTCTACAATTAGCAAGTAGAAAATAAGACTCAACTCCTATTCCCTCAAGCTAAGGTAGATCAACCACTTACCTCGGAGTTCTATGGCCAACTCAATCCTTAAGCACCGCTTTTCCTTTCAAATTTGATTCCAATCCAATCGTATCTATACACAATTGATTTAATATCATCAATAATACTAAACAATTCAATCCAAATGCCTAAATATATTTTCCAAAACATTCTGCCCGAAATTATAAAAATCGACCTCGGGCCCGCATGGTCAAAACACGAGGTTCGAACCAAAATAAATTCACTCATTCACCCACGAGCCCGAATATATAATTTTCTTTCAAGTTCGACCCCAAAATGAGGTCTAATTCACGAAATATTTGAAAACCCTAATTCTACCCAATTCTCTAATTTCTACCTATTTTCACATGTTCTAGGCCTAGGAATTCAAATGATATTGATGGAAAATGGAGAAAACGAGTTAAGAAACACTTACCCAAGAAACGTTGGTGAAGAAATGCTCCAAGAATCGCCCAAGAGCTTTGAAGAGGAGAGGGTTTGTGAAATGGTGTAAAAATCCCGCTTGCATTTTGTTTTGGGTCTTAAAAATCACTGGGCGAAATTGCTCTATGCGATCGCGAAGAGGCTCATGAGATCGCATAGGGTAAGTGTGACTGGGCGAGAAAAATGCTTTATGCGATCGCGAAGAATGCAATGTGATCGCACAGAGGAAGGAGAAAATGGCCACTGCGATCGCGAAAGGAGTATTGCGATCGCATAGAAGAAACAGGCTGGGCATTGCGATCGCGTAGAAGGGAAAAAAAAATGTGGGCTGAGCTTTGAACAATGCGATCGCGTAGAGTGGAATGCGATCGCATAGAAGGATTTCTGACCCTCTGAAATTTGCTCTATGCGATCGCGACCTGTCCTATGCGATCTCATAGAAGGGGTAGCTGGACAACAGACAACAACTATTCTGCTGTAAAAATCCAAAACCACCCTCACACCTATCCAAAACTCACCCGAGCCCTCGGGGCTCCAAACCAAACATGCATACTAACTCAAAAATATCCTACGAACTTAACCGTGCGATCAAATCGGCAAAATAATATCAAAAACAATGAATTAAGCCTTAAAATCCATGATTTCTTCCAAATTTCATAAAACTTCAAATTTTCCATTTTAAGTCCGAAACACGTCAAACGACATCCGTTTTCAACCAAACTTTACAGAAAGCGCTTAAACCATATATATGACATGTACCGGGCGCCGGAACCAAAATACGAGCCCGATATCATTACTTTTTAATCAAATTTTATTTTTATTTTCCTTAAATATTTTCAGAAAATAATTTTACTCAAAAAATTTTATCTCGTGCCTGAGACCTTGGAATTCGATTCCGAGCGTACGCCCAAGTCCCATATTTTTCTACAGACCTTCTGGGACTGTCAAATCACGAGTCCGGGTCCGTTTACAAAAAAAATTGACCAAAGTCAAATTTATTCATTTTAATATCAAAACTTAGCAAATTTTCACATAATTTCATATTTGAGCTTCCAGCTACGCGTACGGACTGCGCACGCAAATCGAGGCAACTATAAATGAGGTTTTCAAGGTCTCGGAAGCTCGAAATGGATAAGAAAACAGTAATGACCAGTATATCCTTCATTCTTTATTTTTTAAAAATATATTAACGTGACATTGAAATTAATTTTATATATATATATATATATATATATATATATATATATATATATATATATATATATATAGAAAGTATACAAAAAATATTTGTTAATTTTTATTATACTTAGTATGTGTCATTTTGAATGTAATAAGTCAAGCATTTGTCAATAAATTAAAACCATGTTTAACATAAATATTTTTTGAATATTGAAATAATTTTGATGATTATTTAATTTTATATTATCATCTTCGTCACCTTATATAAAAGAAAATGTACATGTACTGCTTTTGAAACAACAACTCAGTTTTGTGAACTCAGATTCTGTGGTGTAGGATAGGGGTGTTCATGGTTCGGTTTGAATCGGTTTTTCTCTAAAAAGAAACCAAATCAAGTAAGTCAGTTTTTCAAATATTAGACCAAACCAAACCAAGTAATCCGGTTTTTCTCGATTCGGTTTATGTCGGTTTTTCGATTTTTTCTTAAATATAAGATATACTCTACCAAACACATATTCCGGCGATCACATTTTTAATGTAACACTATCAAATCAATTGTCTTTTGAGAAATTTACTATTTACCAAAATATATTGATGATAATTGAATCAAATAGTGATGAATAATTTAAGGATTCAATTAAAAAATGTTATTTTTAACACGAAATGGATTCTTACACTAAACAAAAAAAACTACCGATCAAACTAGAATGTAAAGGCAAAGAACTATATTAAAAGTGCAAACAATTAACATTTACCATAAATTTTTTTGAAATTTTGTATAACAATATACATATTTATAGTTGTAATAATAAATTTGAAATAGTTACTCATTTAGTCAGTTTGGTTCGATTTTTTCTTATTAAAATCAAAATCAAACCAAATTTGATTGATTTTTAAAATTCAAAACGGAAGCAAACCAAATAACATAAGTATCATTTCCGATTTTTATGAAGACCCTAATGTAGGATTGATCCACAAAGTGAAACAAAAAGAAACTCTCTCCTAAAACCTCAACCGTTTTCTTCACTGTCCGGCTAGTCAGCCACCGCCCTTCTCGGTGGTTCCAATGCGTAGAACCGGCGTAATTCCCCCAACCTCTCTCCTCTTACTCTTCTTCCTCCTTCTCTCTAACCCATTACCTTCTTCCTCCTTTTCTTTCCCCTTTTCTAGCTACCGGGCCCTCTTCTCTGTCTCTCATTCCCTTTTCTCCCGCGTCGCCAACCTCCGGGAAGTCCGCGGAGACTCCGCTGGCGCTGACCGAGCTCGATCCATTGCCATAAAACTGGAGAATGGTTTGGGTATTGGATTCTGGAAAGTCATGTGGAACCTTGGTTGGGACTATGCGAGAAATTATGCTTGGAGAGATACGACGTCGTTTGACACGTTCGGTGTTTTGTCGGAGTTGAATGAAATTCTGCGTGGTCTTACTGACTTTTCGAGTGTCAGTTCAGATAGGGAAAGGGTTAAATGGATGAATCGGAATTATGAGAATCTTTTTAGAGTTTCCAAATCTCTTTTTGGTAGATTTCGGAAGATGTTTCGACAATCCGTAAGTTTTTTTATTTAATATTTTGGGCAAATAATTGATGCGTATGCTATAACTTCAGCTTAGTATTGTATTGCTCCCCTAATACATGTTATGTATTTGGTTGGGCATGAAGTTTAGGAAAAAAGGAAGATTTTTGTATTATGGTGTAAATCGAGTCTTAAATATTTGTGTGGTTTTAAATCATATTATTTATAAATATAGAAATGTATCTTTCTTTTTGCCTCCATGTGACCAACATATTCAAGCCGTGAAAATAGCCTCTTGCAAAAAGCAGGGTAAGATTAAGTACAATAGACCCTTGTGGTCCGGCCCTTCCCTAGACCCGCGCATAACGTAGCTTATTACATTGAGCTGCCCTTTTTTATCCTCTTTTTGGGATGAGTAAGAAGGAAAGAACACCACATAAATTGGGATAGAGAGTACTAGATATTGAATTGCCAATGCTATTGATTAAACTAAAAATGAAGTGATGGTCCATTGTATTTGGTCTAAATTTGTCTAAATTTGTCTCTTTCTATTTTGAAGCAGGGTCCATTGCAGGAAGTCATGGAGACACTTCAGAAGGAAGTAGTAGATGGTGATTTGCTTAAGGACTGCCTTGAATTGGGCGCTAATGATTTGAAGGGCCTGATCATGGTTTTCAAGGATATTTCGTCGAAATATACCTCTACTTCCTCTTCCAGGACAGACCTGTGACTGAGTGAAGTTTGGAACCAAGGTATTTATGGTTAACTCTGTAACTAGTTTTGTCGTTTCCAGTGCAGTACCAACATGGTAACATTAGTGTAAAAGATCAATGTAGAAGAAGCTGAACCCTTTTTTTTTTTCAAGCTGTATTTATGTGACTTGTTAAGAACCAAATCTATCATCTGAATATTTTTGTTAAAAGTGTAAAAGTAGGTGATTTGTGTTCAACGAAAAAGGGTACTTAAAAAAAGATGCTTTAGTGTGGTGGGAATCCTCAAGTAGAAGCTGCCTGGTGTTCTGTAGCTATAGCAATTACTAGTAGTNNGGGGGGGGGGGGGTAGGCTTTGGAGGTGGTTGACATCATGTTGATATTATTGAGAATTTATCTGAAGTCACCTCTCCAAAATTGGAAACAGTGTACAATCAGAACTGTCTGGCTTTAATATTGGTGATCACACTGAATTTTGTTTGATTACAATATTAATCTCTCCCTTGTGTAGTCTCTGACATCATGTTTTACAATTTTTCCTCTTTGCCCCTTGTGTAGTCCTATCTGGCCTTAATGTAAATTAGCTAGTTAAGTCATGGACTCATGTATTCGTAACAAAAAATGCTATTTCCTTTGCATTTGTCCAAATTGAAGTATCAGTTGGTGATTGACAGAGGAGCTTCTCTAAGTGTTCCGGTTGGGGGAGCGACTCATTCTCAAAAACATGCTCGGAGAGCCTGTTGTAATTTAGGGCATGTAGTTTTCTCTCCAGGCAGGCAATATGAGATTTCCTTGCCTTAAACTCGGAGGAAGGTTCTTGTGTTAGACTATGTTGCTCGGACTCTCCGAAAATGTGGCCAGATACGTGTCGGATCCTTCAAAAGTAGTGCATTTTTTGAGGGATCTGAGACGGTTGCGGATATATTTTAGAGAGTCTAGGCAACATAGGTGTTAGATAATGAAGATGTGCATGTCCACACGGTGTTCATGATGACCTACTTTGGAAAGGCTTTTATATTGTTAAAGAAAATGCAAATTATGGTTGTTTTGCCTTAATGTTATTCCATCAAGCATTAATCTGCTCTATTAGCATTTGCTGCATGTCTCACCATAGAGCAAGATATACTGGCGCGGAATTCGTGATGGATAGATCATCCTCACTAGTCACTTCCTCAGGACAAGGGAAGGAAAAGGGACTTTGAACTACTGAAGGAATTTGGAAAAGAATCAAAGTGAAGTATTGAGAACTGATGGTCCTGTACATTTAATGCCAAGTTTCCTTTTTGGAAATTTGATTGTTTGCAGAAGATCTGAAGTTTAAGGACTTAAACTTGATTAATCCAGATCCTAATAAAGGTTGAAAGGTTAAAAAGAAGTTTGATGACGGCTAGAAGAATTCAAGAACAAAAAGTGGTGAATTTAAGTCCATTGTGTTTATGAGGCTATTAGCTGAAGAAGCATCGCGAAGAAAAGAACCTAAGAACTCAAGTCCAAGGTATCTTTAAACGAAGAGAACTAAGAAAAAGGCCCAGAAGACATGTCCACTTAGGGGATATTTGCACAAATAGAATTATTTGAAGCTGTTATTTAACTTTTGTCACCATCTAAGTACGTTTTTCCAATTAGGTTCGTAGAGCATAACTTGCTCAAAGTTCTTCTGTTTTTTTTTTTTGGAAAAGGGGTTTGTTAAAATTATGTGGGCCGGGCATAACTTTGAACAATCGCGAGGAACTAGTTGTGTACCAACCGTTTATTCGTATATCTGTAAAAAATTATAAGACTGGGGATAGAATTTAAACACGAGCCCTCCTATTTCTGCAAAAGTTTGACTTAGTTATGGGGCTCACTGAAATTTTTTGAAGCTTCGAGATCTTAAAGCTAGCAATTTGAAGTTTGCTAAAGGAGCCTGATATAATTGAAAAAGATTGAAGAACTAAAACTAGTGTATCTATGGGAACTCAATCCTAAAATCAACTACATTCTTGTGAATTTTAAGCCTGGAGGACGAGCGATTTAATAGCTCTTCATCCTTTTAGTGCTCTTTTGTTAAGAGTTAATTTAGAAATTTAAAGATGTTCTGGATTAATGGGGTGGAGATATTATCAAGAATAAAGGAAGTAATTAACTTCACTTTTATAGTAGAAGTAAAAAAATTCTATAAAATAAATTTGATAAGCTATTCACGTAAGAAAATGGATAATATACTTATTACTCGTATTGTATTTGATGGTATAAGTCTGTTGAGCTTAGTGCTGTCAAAACGGGTAAGCCCAGCCCAAGGCTCACGGCTTTTAAAATTGGTGGACTATGATGGGCCGGACCGCCACATGAACAAGCCTTAAAATGGCCAGCCCAACCCAGCCATAAGAGGGCCGCGGGTTAGGGCGGGCTGGCCCTTTAATTTTATTTTTTTAAGATTTTTTTTTAAATCCTTAAATATTTTTTCGTGACATAGTCAATTAATCATGTAAATAACTTTTGTTTGCTTAAAGCGTAAAAAAGGCTTGAAATTTGACGAGGAATCTCGTAATTGAAATGCAAATTCTCTATATCTCTAACTCTTCTTTTTTAAAGTTACATGAATATTTTCTTAATGCTTTACTTTCATTTTTCTCCGATTCAGGTATTGCTTCAATAAGTTTAAATGCTGAAATTTTTAAATTTAGGATTAATATCATTTGTTGATTTCATTATTATAGTCCATAAAAATTTTAAAATTGCTGAAATTTGCTAGTGGTCAATTTATTTTTTTGGTGTATTCAAAATTGATCTATTTCTATACTAAACAACAACAACTCAGTATAATCCACTTAGTGGGGTCTGGGGAGGGTAGTGTGTACGCAGACCTTATCCCTACCTTAGGGTAGAGAGGCTGTTTCCAAATAGACCCTCGACATCATTCCCTCCAAGAACTTCCCATCTTGCTCTTGGGGAGACTCGAACTCACAACTTATTGTTTTGAAGTGGAGGTTGCTTACCATCAGAGCAACCCCTCTTTTCTATACTAAAGAGTAGTTTAAATGTTAATAGTATATTAAAGTAATCCAAACTGATTATTGGCCGCTTAAAGTAATATTTTCTTTTGAAAAATAATTATTATTGGCCAACTAAAACTTTTCGAGTTCTTTATTAATTAAGCAAGAGAAAAACTAATTTTGTCATATTACATGTATGTCAAAAATCCAAATTCTAGTTGGTATGGAAGGGTAAATAAGTAATCTAGGGTTGGGGAATGGGGATTATAGTTAGTAGTTTTTACTTTTTTAAATATTAAATATTAATATAATTTATTAATTTTTTGCCCACGGCCCGGCCGATGCCCAGCCTCGATCAAGCCTTAAGGGCCAGCATGTTGACTTGGGCCGAGCTTATAAGCCTCAATTTTAAATGGACTAAAAAAATTCTAGCCCAACAATATCCAAGTAGTGGGCTGGATTGGACTGGCCTCACGGGTTAACCCATTTTGACGCTCTAGTTGAGCTTATAAGAATTAATTTCTTGGTATAAGAAAATTTGGTAAGTTTGTGCTTGTCAAGTTAAAGTAACTGAATTTTACTGTAATAAAAGGAAAATTAACCACTTCTTTCCCAGTTGAATCCGAGTTGAAGATGTCTGTTATTATCTCAATTACATTTTCCTATGTTAAAACAAGAAAATTAAATAAAAAAGTTTTAAGACCCAGAAAATGAATTCCATTTCTTGTTGTTTAAGAAGTTAACTTTGTATCTGGCTTCTCTCTAACATCTCTGATGTTGTCTATTGAAGAAGAATGTTATGACCAATAGAGCTGACGTGAAGAACACCTCACATGCCACCGTGGATATGCTGAATCAGCCAGAGAGTGCAGTTGTGAAACGTAGCCAGCACGTGAAGATTCCATCCAAAAGATTAACAAATTTTGTTGTGAAGGTTACGAACTGAAATACGTGAAGGCAGAGCAGGCGGTTATAGCATGAGTAGAGCACAAGATAGTATAAATAAGTTGTTAAGCAATTGTAGTGGTAGGCTATTATGTTCCAGTAGTTCTGATTCTTGTCTCTCAATTCTGCAATTCTCTTCTCATCTCCTCTGTATCTTCAATAGTCCTTGCATTGTTCTGTGCTTGTAACTCCATTTGGGTTGAGTAATATAATTTGTACTTGGTATATTTGTGGATTGCTTCATTGGTGCTTTCATCCAAAGGTCTATCATGGAAGACTAAAAAGTACTCAAGGCCTTCATCGATGATTCGCTACGGGTTTCAATTGAAAAAGTGAAGGATTCGTTTTCTAAGGAAATGGCAGAGATGCGTGAGCTGCTTATGGAGGTTGTGGCGCCCAAAGCTCCGGCGGAAATTACCCGACGTGATCCAGCAACGACGATCATTCGATAAGACTAGGGACCAAAAAACTCCACACTCCGGCACATACCGGAATTTGGTCGGCTCAATTGTGCCAGTCCAGAAGCGTGGATATTCCACGCGGAGCGTTATTTTGATTTCTATTGGGTTGAGCCCGACGAGCAGTAACTGTGGCATAGTTCTATCTTGACGGGGAAGCACTCGAATGGTATCGCTGGTTATTCAGGAACAAACAGTTGGTTGATTGGCCGCACTTTGCAGCAAAGGTGAAGATTCGCTTTAAGCAAAAGGGTCTCGAGTCGGCGGAGGGAAGATTAGCAAAACTCTGACAGATCACCGCCGTGTCAGAATTTTAGAGCAGGTTCGAAGCCAACGCTAATGAAACCGATGACTTATCTGAAAGGTTGATGATGAAACTCTTTATCTCTAGGTTGAGGGAGGATATAAGACAACTTAGTATTGAGTCACGAGCCCAAAACTTTTGAAGAGGCCCTAACCCAGGCCCACATATATGAACGTCGGATCCAGTCAGAGAAAGGTCCAACACGAACAGCATTTGCTAACAAAGGTACTCCTTTGTTACCCAATCCTAATCCTTCTTCCTCCTATACCAATTCCGTTGCCTCAGTCATACCAGCAAATCGATCGCTGATAAAATGGCTCACCCATGCTGAAATTCAAAGTCGCCGTGAGCGGGGGCTTTGCTATTACTGCGAAGAAAAGTACACCGCCGGACATAAGTGTAAGTCCCCTATGCACTTATTACTCCTCACTGATGGTTCCAAGATAACACCAACACTACCAGAACTATTTGTTCCTGATGATATCTTAGCCGGAGAATTGCAGTGCTTAAAGGTGCAAGAGCATTCAGCTATCTCTTATCATGCCTTGGCTGGGGGTAATTCCTCCTCAACGCTGCAGTTTTTAGGTCATGTAAATTGTTCTCCAGTCCAAGTCTTAGTTGACGGTGGCAGTGATCATAACTTCATTCAATCCAAGGTGGCGACCTTCTACAGTTGGTAGTGGAAACCATTCCTAGTTTTGCAATAGTGGTGGGTAGTGGCCAACGCTTGAGATGTGAAGGGGTTATTCGGAAGGTTCCCCCCACCATCCAGGGTTGTTGCCTTTCCCTCGACTTATATATTCTTCCATTACATGGGGCTGATGTAGTTCTAGGTGCAGCCTGGCTTTCTACGTTGGGGCGAGTGGTCACCGATTACGGCGAACGCATTTTTGAGTTCAACCACCAAGGAGTCGCAATGAGTTGGAAGGGGCTGGTACAATCCTGCGTCCAGTCGGTGCAATTGCACAGTTTGCGTAGGTACACAACTACAAATGCCATCTCTTCTTACTACTGATTGCAGATAGTGCCCTCAACATCCCTGGTGGATGAGCAAACTCAACCAACTCTATTGGCCATGTTAGAATCCTTTGTAGATGTGTTTCAAAAGCCACAAGGTCTCCCATCCATTTGGTGGCTGGAACAGAACCTGTCAATGTAAAACCATACCGGTATCCTTATTTCCAGAAGCAAGTGATGGAGCAGCTCGTCACTAAGATGTTAAATGAAGGGGTAATTCGAGACAGCACCAACCCTTTTTCTTCACCAGTGTTATTGGTTCGCAAAAAGGATAGAACGTGGTGATTTTGCATAGATTATAGGGCCCTTAATGCAGTCACGATACGGGATAGATTTCCCATCCCCACAATGGATGAACTGTTTGATGAGCTTCATGGAGCGCGATACTTTTCTAAGATAGACTTGTTGTCTGGCTACCATCAGATTCGAATGAGTCCTGAAGATGTGGCCAAAACTGTATTTCGTACACACGAAGGGCATTATGAGTTCTTGGTAATGCCATTTGATTTATCTAACGCTCCGTCCACTTTTCAGGCCACCATGAGTGAAGTGTTTCCACCATATTTGCGCCGATTTGTTCTTGTATTCTTCGATGACATCTTGGTATACAGTCCTACATGGGAGGAGCATTTGGAGCACTTACGACTGGTGTTAGAGTTGCTACGATACCATAAGTTGGTGGCTAAGCGGAGCAAATATCAGATTGGGCAACAATCAGTTGATTATCTGGGGCATGTGATTTTTGACCAAGGATTGAGTGTAGATCCGGCCAAAATTTCTGCCATTCAATAATGGCTTGTACCTACTAATGTGAAAGAGGTACGGAGCTTCCTCGGGCTTGTCCACTATCGACGCTTCATCCATCACTATGCTGCAATTGCTTGTCCTCTTAACCACCTTCTGCGTAAGGATTCTTTCAGCTGATCACCTACGGCGCAAATTGCTTTTGATGCCCTCAAAAGCAAGCTGGGTTCTATACCAGTGCTAGCCTTACCCGACTTCACCCAAGAATTTCAACTTGAAACTGATGCATCGGGCTAGGGAATTGGGGCAATATTATCACAGAAGGGGCATCCAATAGCATATTTTAGCCAGAAGCTAAGTAATAGGATGCAAGGAGCCTCTACTTATCACCGAGAAATGTTTGCCATCACTCAGGCAGTCACCAAATGGTGCCAATATTTGTAGGGGAGGAAATTTACAATTTATACGGACCAAAAGTCCCTCAAAAATCTGACAAACCAAACGATTCAGACTCCGGAACAACAGAAATAGTTAAGTAAGTTGGTGGGGTTTGATTTCCATATCCTGTATCAACCGGGAAAACTGAACCAAGCTACTGATGCTCTTTCTCGTACTTCAGAGGCAATATTCCTTACCATTACAGTCAGGGGATATGATTTAGAGGATGAACTCAAGTCTTTGAACCAGTCCCATCCCAAGTTATTGGATCTGCAACGATCTATACAAGACCTGAACTCAACCATTGGGGGATTCTAGTTCCGTAAAGGGCTGCTATTTTTTAAGGGTCGTTTAGTCATGCCGGTTGATTCGCCCCTGCGTCAGAGGTTGCTCTATGAGTTTCATGACACAACGATTGGTGGCCATGCCGGAGTTGCACGCACTTTTCATAGAATCTCATCTAATTTCTTCTGGAGGGGTATGAAGAAGGATGTCAACTGCTATGTGTCAGCTTGCTAGGTCTGCCAACAAATGAAAGACTCTAACCATTTACCGGCAGGGTTGCTTTAGCCTTTGACTATTCCTTCTATGGTATTCGAGGATATCGCAATGGACTTCATCACCTGTTTGTCTAGCGCAAGGGGGAAATCCACTATCATGAAAATGGTGGATAGGCTTTCTAAGTACGGGCATTTTATTGCCCTTCCATCATCTTTTTCAGCACAATTTGTGGCTAAAGCATTTGTGATAGGGGTCGTTCCTCACCATGGACCTCCCAGATCGATTGTGACTGACCGTGATCCACGTTTCTTGCACACCTTCTGGCAAGAGTTAAACAGGCTGCAAGGCACCACTTTGGCTATGAGTACCTGAAAAGAGCTGTTGGTTTATGTTTAGTCAACAATGGCATGCCAATTGGAAGAGTTGGTGGAAAGAGTTGGCATGAATGCTAAGAGGAAACTTCCTCCTTTGATGTCACCCGTGACATCAAGAGGAGGTAGTTTGATGTCACCAATGACATCAAGAGGAGGTCCTTACCTCTATAAATAGATGCACTCCTTCATTTGTAGAAAACATCCCAAAAATAATACAATACATTGTAGTGAGTAGAGAGTTAAGAGAGAAATTCTCTTAAGTGTAATTGGAAAATCTCCCCTTCCTTTGTTAATAATAGAAAGGCAATTGTTCTCTGGTGGACGTAGGATTATTTTGATCCGAACCACGTTAAATCTTGTGTTCTTTCTTTTACGTTTCCGCTAACAATTGGTATCAGAGCGACAGGATTCATAACGATCCAAGGAGGAAGAACAAGCAAAGATGAGTTCCATGAAGTTTGAAATCGATAGATTCAATGGACGCAACAACTTCAATATCTGGAAGATCCAGATGATGGTGTTACTGCGGAGGGAATGTTCAATCCATGCTATTGACGGAAAGTATCCTAAGGATATATCAGCTTCCGACATGGAGAAGATTAAAGGGGATGCATTGAGTGCAATTCAACTATTCCTTGCACCTAACGTGCTTTGTGAAGTGAGTACAGGTACCGAAGAGACAACCAGATAGTTATGGGACAGACTAGAAGGGCTATACCAAGACCTATCAGTGACAACAAGGATGTTGTTACAACGACGTCTTCACACATTTAAGATGAGGTCAGGTACTTCGTTACAAGATCATTTAGACGCGTTCAATAAACTTGCCATGGACTTACAGACTGGAGGAATTAAAAGGGAGGAGGAGACGCTTGCATGTGCTTTGCTATTTTCATTGACTTCAGGATATCGTGATATTGAGAATTCAATGATGTATAGCAAGGAGCCTATCAAGCTTGAGCAAATGCGGCAGGCACTTAACTCTAGTGATGTGCGGAGGCACATCGAAGGAGATAGAGATGACCAGACAAGTGGGCTCTTTGTGAGAGGCCGGACTAGCCAACAGGGAAAGAGCAAATCAAAGTACAGATCAAAGTCTCGTGTGAACAAGAAGAATACAGAGTGTTGGGGTTGTGGCAAGAAGGGGCACTTTGAACGAGATTGCCCAATGTCAAAGTCCAAGGAAAAGGCGAGTGCATCTACAGTTGAACATGTACATGATTTTGACAATGATTATGTACTAACAACATCGTGTAATAATAGTAGTTATGGAAACAAATGGGTGTTAGACTCTGCTTTTACTCAACATATGACGTTCCGAAAAGACTGGTTTAGCAGCTATGAGAAAAGAGGAGGAACCATAGTAATGGGAAATAATGCAACTTGTGTAATAGTTAGCATTGGCTCAGTTCGAGTTTGCTGGCATGATGGAGTCGTGAGGACTATTACACAAGTCCGTCATGTTCCTGATCTGAAGAAGAATTTGATCTCCTTGGGTACTCTGGATGAACAAGGCTATAGGTACATGAGCGAAGCAGGAACTATGAAGGTAACTAAAGGTTCTTTAGTCATGCTGGAAGGCAAGCTGGAGAATGGCCTTTACACATTGGCCGGAAGCACCATTGTTGGCTCTGCAAATGCATCTACAGTGCAGTTATCTAATGATGACAAGGCAAGACTATGGCATATGAGACTGGGTCATATGAGCGCACGTGGAATGGAGATGTTGAGCAATCGTAACCTTTTGGAAGGTGAAAAAATCAGCACACTTGACTTCTGTGAGCACTGCGTTCTAGGGAAGCAGCAGAAGGTCTGCTTCAGCACTGGCAAACACAAGACAAGAGGAGTGCTAGATTACATCTATTCAAATTTATGGGGTCCCTCTAAACTTCCACCGAAGGGCGGAAAGAGGTATCTTCTCACTTTTATTGATAATTTCTCACGAAAGGTTTGGGTGCATTTTTTTAAGGCAAAAAGTTATGCTTTTGAAGCATTTAAAGAGTGGACGATTTTGGTTGAAAATCAAATGGAGCAAAAAATCAAGTATCTTCTCACAGTCAATGGCTTGGAGTTTTGCAATGAAGAGTTTAACGAATTATGCAAGGTTCATGGGATCTGAAGACATAGGACGGTCAGGCATACCCCACAGTAGAATGGAGTTGCCGAGAGAATGAACATAACTCTTTTTGAAAAGGCTCGTTGTATGCTCATACAAGCCAAAATGTCCAAAGTATTTTGGTCTGAAGCAGTTCACACTGCTACTCATATTGTCAATCGATCTTCAACATCGACCACTCCGAATGAGGTATGGTCAGGTGAAACCTCTAACTATTCATACTTACGAGTATTTGTGTGTCCTGCTTATTATCACGTTAATGAAGGAAAGCTTGAACCAAGGGCTAAGAAGGCCATATTCGTAGGGTATGTGGATGGAGTAAAAGGGTACAAACTTTGGTGTTTTATCTTTACTCAAATTTATAGTTAGTAGAGATGTCACCTTCGATGAGTCCTCTATACTTGATCCCCGTGAAATTTTCGTAGAGTTTTCAGGAAAGAAGAACAACGAGCAGGTGGAGCTTGCCAAGGAAAAGGATCAAGAGACTCACGTTAAAGATGAGCCAGAAGATGTAGACCTTGAAGAACTTGCTGTCAATGAACCATACACAATTGCGAAAGGGAGGGAGAAGAGGCAGACACGAGAACTGGAACGCCTTACAAAATCAAGAAAACTTGATTGCATATGCGTTCGTAACTGCACAAGAAGAGATTAAGGATCCGGAGCCCTCCTCGTATATTGAAGCAACTTCTTGCAAGGATGCTGCATAATGACGGTTAGCCATGACTGGATAGATGGAGTCTCTTCACAAGAATCAGACATGGGTCTTAGTGAAAAGACAAAACGGGAAGAGGACAGTTGGATGCAAGTGGATCCACAGAAATAAAGAGGGAATTCCTGAAGTGGAAGATGATAGGTTCAAGGCAAGATTGGTTACAAAAGGTTTCAGTCAGAAGGAAAGAATTGACTACAACGAGATTTTCTCTTCAGTCGTGAAGCATAGTTCAATTCGTGTGCTACTAGCATTGGTTGCACAATTTGACTTGGAGCTTCAACAGCTTGATGTCAAAACTGTTTTCTTACACGGTGATCTAGAATAGATAATCTATATGGATCAGGCTGAAGGTTTCCTAGCTGAGGGAAAAGAAGATCACGTATGCCAACTAAAGAAGTCTTTGTATGGTTTGAAGCAATCCCCTAGACAGTGGTACAAGAGGTTTGATGCATTCATGACTACACATGAATTCTCAAGGAGTGCATTTGATAGCTGTGTGTATCATAAGAAGATGCATGGTAACTCAATAATTTATTTACCGTTGNTGTACATCTTTCTCATAAGAGGTATATTGAAAGGATTCTCGAGAGATTCAATATGCATACGTGCAAGCCTGTAAGTACACCATTAGCTCCTCATTTTAAACTTTTAGAGTTACAAATGCCTCAATCCGAGGATGAGGTGGAGCATATGTCGAAAATTCCTTATGCCAGTGCAGTTGGTAGCATTATGTATGCTATAGTATGCACACGCCCAGATATTGCTCAATCTGTTAGTGTAGTAAGTAGATACATGTCCAGCCCAGGAAAGAAGCATTGGGAAGCTGTCAAGTGGATATTGAGATATTTCAAAGGAGCTTCTGATGTTGGTCTGACCTTTTGAAAAAATGGTGGAGGTATTTCAATTCTCGGTGATGTAGATTCTGACTATGCAAGAGATCTTGACAGAA
>MU701446.1:27325-49054 GCA_026770625.1 Nicotiana glauca | reverse complement strand
ATATATATATATATACTAGACACTCATTTGAAGCTTCTCATCCCTATCCCAAAGACTCTTTTTTTCCTTCTTTTTCTTACTTAGGGTTATAATGGGTAGGGAAGTGATGAAATGGATGATGGTGTATGTGGTACTTTTGGGATGGAATTTGGGGGAATATTATGTGGCAAAAGGAGATCCCCAAGTGCCTTGTTACTTCATATTTGGTGATTCTTTGGTGGATAATGGGAATAACAACAATATTCAGTCATTAGCTAGGGCTAATTACTTGCCTTATGGTATTGATTACCCTGGTGGTCCAACTGGAAGGTTTTCCAATGGAAAAACTACAGTTGATGTTATTGGTAAGCATCTCTCTTAGTCTTCTCTCTGTTTGTTTTCCCCTGAAATGCATCATTTTCAATTTTAGAACTCGTAAGATTTTTGTCAAATACAAGTAATGTAACTTATTTCAACAAAAAATTAGAAGTAATGTATTTATGGTACCAAAACGAGCCTGCATGTAGGTAGCTTATTCCATGTTATTAACATACTTAACTATATATGCACTCTGTGTATTTTTGTGTGTGTGGTGGTGGTGGTGGGGGATTAAGCGTCTATGCTCTCAACCCTATGGAATATATACGACCTCTCTCAAATTAATTAAAATAATATTGTTATAGTTTCTGTTTCGTTCTAATGCTAAAAGCAAATTTCATGTAACGAATATAAAATTCATACTACTCTTTGATATGCTGGTTGATCAATTATTCCTTATTGACTGATGGATTTATTTCTTTGGAAAGGTTTGTATTTGTCTCTCTCATAAAAAAGAAACTCTTTATGATAGACTTATTATGTAAAGCACCACTTGTTCCTTCCGTTTGTAGAAAAGATTCCTATGTTACCTTTTTTTATACAAGCATTAGTACGTACCTTTCATTTTCTACATTAATTTATTCCACAAAGGGATAGTATGTGTGTGCTAATTTATTGCACTAATAAATTTCTGTGATGCCGTGTATGAGTAGGATGTTAATTTTGATACTATCCCAATCTTAACAAATTCTACCTAACATCTAAAAATTTAAACAAAGGCATAATTCTACCTTTCCATTAAAAAAGAGGAAAAAGAAAAGGCAGCTAAAGGTTGAAAATAAGGAGTAACATAAAAGCCTTAGCTTTCCTTTACACAATTCTTTTTATCTTTTTAACTTTTCCAAAATAAATCAAATTTTCTTATTAGATAAACATTGTGTTTAAATTTACAGCTGAGCTTTTGGGGTTCGAGGATTATATTCCACCCTATGCAGCTGCAAGGGGTGAAGACATACTCAGAGGGGTTAATTATGCATCTGCAGCTGCTGGAGTTAGAGAAGAAACTGGCCAACAATTGGTAATCCTTCATTTCCTTTGATTTTCTTTGGTTTTTATACATTGTTTTATTTTTTTATTTTTTTTTATCTTCATATTTCTGAATTTCTGTTTACATAATCTTTATAGGGAGCGAGGATTAGTTTTGCTGCGCAGGTAAATAATTACAGGAATACAGTGCAACAAGTGGTGCAAATACTAGGAGATGAAGATTCAGCTGCAAATTATTTGAGCAAATGCATATACTCAGTTGGATTGGGCAGCAATGACTATCTCAATAATTATTTCATGCCTCTTTATTACTCCACTAGCAGACAATTCAATCCTGAGCAATATGCTGATGTGCTTATTCAACAATATACTCAACAATTGAAGGTGAGTTTACCTATTGTAATTTTCAATTTAAACTGTTGAATGAACGATTATTTAGGTTAATTCTCTATTTATTTTCGACAAATTAACCCACTGTTTTTTGTGTATTGCTTCAGACTTTGTATGACTATGGAGCAAGGAAGTTTGTCTTAATTGGAGTGGGGCAAATTGGTTGTAGCCCAAATTCCCTGGCACAAAACAGTCCTGATGGCAAAACCTGCGCACAAAATATAAATGTCGCAAACCAGCTATTCAACAGTAGGCTAAGGGGCATTGTGGATGATTTCAACAGCAATACACCAGATGCCAAATTCATCTACATTAATGCTTATGACATCTTCCAAGATTTAATTGACAACCCCTCAGCATTTGGTAATGTTTTTTTTCTTCTTTCTAATAATTCTGTATTGTATGCTAAAGTAACCTACGACTCAAGAAATTTTGACTAAATAAAAAATTTGGCTAACACGTTTGACTTTTTAATTTTTTTTCAGGATTTAGAGTGACAAATGCTGGATGTTGTGGAGTAGGAAGGAACAATGGGCAAATAACATGTCTTCCTCTACAGAATCCATGCCAAAACAGAGATGAATATTTGTTCTGGGATGCATTCCATCCAGGTGAAGCTGCAAATGTAATTGTTGGGAGGAGATCGTACAGAGCTGAAAGGCCATCAGATTCTTATCCTTTTGATATTCAGCGCTTAGCTCAACTCTGAAGATAAAAGATGCGGCTAAATCAGATCACTCATCCTCGTCTAAAATATTCTTGTGGAATTTTCTATTGTAATTGTCATATATAGTGTACTACTATGAGTTATTAATTAATTTTATTATTTGAGAAATGCTGTAGCTTTGTCCTATATGTGAGTTCAATAACTTTACATTTTAATTTTATTTTTTTCCTTTTTAGTTTCAATTGAATCCACAATTTTCGACACGGAATAAAATTTTATATGTAAAAATTAGCTAAAATTGTGAAAATAGTAGATATGAACCCATAACTTTAAAAGTATAATGAATTCAAAACTAATACTTTAAAAGTTGAACTCATAGAGTTTAGTTTCTGAATCCGGGTATTAGGTAACTATATGTAGTCTCGAGTGGAAAAAGTAAAAACTGCAGTATGTCAAATAGAAGGAGTCCGAAACTTAATTAATGATTTTTTAGACACAAAGTACATTTTTAATGTTAAAAAAAAAGTTACAAAAATAGGTAATTCGCAGTATTTTATTGCGAATTACTTTAACGGAAATTTAGCCGTTAAAGTAATTCGCAGTAAAATACTGCGAATTATTAAAAAAAAAAAATTTAATAATTCGCAGTATTTTACTGCGAATTAGGTTTAAAAAAAAAATTATAATTTTTTTTTAAAATTTTTAAAAAAAAATTATTAATTTTTTTTTCTTACCTAATTCGCATTAAAATACTGCGAATTACAAAAAAAAAAAAAATTTTAAAAAATAAAAATAAAATTATAGATCATCAAATTCGAAAAGAACACAATCCGTCATGTTTATTAAATATCACTGTTTTTACTCTGTCTCTTGAGCCGAAGGTTGATTGGAAACAGAAAGCTTGCGTACGTATTACCTCCCCAGACCCCACTCTGTGGGACTATACTGGGTAGTTATTATTGTTGTTGTTGTTGTTGTTGTTGTTTTTACTCTGTCCTTACTTGCTATGGAGGGATATACTCTTGTTTAAGGACAAAATTACCCATAGAAGCCCTAAGGTGACTAGCAATATTGTTTATCTAGATAAATTTTTTTATAAAAAAACTTAAATTTATAATTTTTGCCCCTCCCTTTTTCCTTCCTCTAGAGACAGTGTGTACACTCTACTCTCTTCAGACTCACTTGTAAAATTACATTGGGTTTGTTATTGTTGTTATATTAAATCTATCACTTAAAATAAGTCTTAAAATTTTTTGTTTCATTATTTAAAATTTTCTAAATGAAAAAAATTTGTATTTTTTGACAGTTTAAAAAGGGAAAATTGTTAAACATAAAATGAGAAAGGAAGGAGGTAATCTCACGCAGGGAGATAAATGTTTTTGTGTGAAAAGTGGGTCAGTTCCCAATGGCACAATCTTCCACCTCTTTATTGGGAACATATTCAATATTCCCAATAAATTTGACGATCTATAAATTTTCGAATTTGACGATCTATAATTTTTATTTTATTTTTTAAAAAATAAAAAATATAATTTTTTTTTGGTAATACTGCGAATTACGTAAAAAAAATTTTTTTTTACCTAATTCGCAGTAAAATACTGCGAATTATTAATTTTTTTTTTTAATAATTGGCAGTATTTTACTGCGAATTACTCTAACGGCTAAATTTCCGTTAAAGTAATTCGCAGTAAAACACTGCGAATTACTTATTTTTGTAACTTTTAGAAGCCCCTAATTGTCTTTTCCATCAACTTTTGCTCAAGTGGCTTCGAGATCAACTCCTCCGAGAATCCACTGATAAACATTCTTTAGTTAAGCATGAAGAGAAACTACACTTTGGTCTATGAATGTGAGACTTAAGGTACACATAAATCTAAACACATTAAATAGTGCGTAAATCGTAAAATGAGAACTTACTTGTTCTAAACACATTAAATAGTGCATAAATCATAAAATGAGAACTTACTTGTTTTTCGTGAAGCAGAAGCGAAATCTCAAACAAACCACGGTTGGAATCATTGGTCAGTGGTGGTTGTCACGTTATGACGGATCAATCCCCTATATCACAGTCTAAACCCTAGTCAGAATTTAGGAGAAGACTAGGCGTAGGAAAATGTTGCGTGTTCTATATTTTTAGTTGTACACTTTATGTGTACTTATATAGGTAATACCATGGTTAACTAATAACCTTGTTGGGCCTTAAAGCACCCCTTATGGGTGGACCCAAAATTTCCGACATTTTCCACTCACATATTATGGGAGTGCTCATCTAGTCTAACAATCATATTCTCATCTCATCTCCTCAATCATTCATACAGGGAAGTAGACCTTGCGACCAACATACCGTGAGACCTAAGTACTATACATCTGATAAGAGTATATAGCCTCTCGTAGCGTACAAACCTGCAAGTAGATCGAAAATTATACAGTACCTTAGATCATACAAATCACATTTGATATACTCTCAAAATCTCATTGTCACGACTCGGATTTTCCATCCTCGAGAGTCGTGATGGCGCCTACTCGTAGAAGCTAGGCAAGCCAAATTTAATTACTTTTTGTTTACAATCTAGCCCCTTTTTAATAATTTATAGCAACAATATAAAAACAACGAAATTAAACAGTAGCGGAAGTCTTAATTATAAAAACTGAATCAAAAGGCGGAATAGTCAATATAAGCCTCTACCCAATACTGGTGTCACAATACTCACGAACGACTAAAAAATATTAAATACAAACGTCTGAAAGAGAAACATAAGCTGTTTGTCTCGAATACAATGAGACAACAGACAGAAAAAGAGAGAATAAGGGAGACGCAGGGCATGCGGACGCCTGCAAGGCTACCTCAGGTCTCGCTGAACTAAAGGCCTGCTCCCGTACTAATGTTGCTGCTGCTCGAAACCTAGACCTGTGCAAATAGCACAGAGTGTAGCATCAATACAACCGGCCCCATGTGCTGGTAAGTGTCTAGCCTAACCCCGGCGAAGTAGTGACGAGGCTAGACTCGACTACCACATAAACCTGTACAATTATATATACACAGCGGAATCGAAAATACGAGACAAGTAAACAATATGGAGGGGGAGCATGCTGTGGGGAGATAACAATATTAATAGTAAATCCAGAATAACAATCTAAGGGCAGATTGGAATTTACAGCGGACAAGAAATAAATACCCAAATAAACACACTCGTATCAATAATTGTTGCGGCGCGCAACCCGATCCCAATAAATAATAACACTGTTGCAGCATGCAACCCGATCCATAAATATTATTGTTGCAGCGTGCAATCTGATCCATATCATTTAACATTGTTGAGGCGCAAAACCCGATCCATAAATATCATTCAATGCACGGCATCAACCTTCGTGCTTTAACACTCTTCCTCACCCAATTCAACAATTACAAACAAGGGCAAGGGAAATAATAAAACAAGAATGGAAGTCCCGGCAAGGGTACAAAATCAAACAAATAAAAATCCGGCAAGGGTACAATATCAATAACCAACAACGTCCCGGCAAGGGAATAAATCACTAACTCTTCTCTTTCTTTCACTTTTCATCTCATATTTCATATTATCACTTGAGCCAAAGCTCCAAGGAGTTACTTATCTCATATACCTGCACAATTTGTATTTCAAGCCGAGCCAATGCTCCACGAAGTTTCAAGATCACAATTTCTTTCACAAGGTCTTTACAACATATAGAAGTCATCAGTTAAGCATAGAAGGCATAACAACAACCAAACTATTAGCAAATAAGGACTCACGGTCATGCTAGACACCAATGTATAGATACTCATCACCATGCCTATACATCGTACTCGACAATTAGCAAGTTACAAATAAGACTCAACTCCTATTCCCTCAAGCTAGGGTTAAACCAACACTTACCTCAACTTCCACGGCCAAATCAATCCACAACAACCGCTTTCCCTCTCGAATTCGGCTCCAACTCAATCAAATCTATACAATAATGACTTCATAATATCAATATATTCTAAACAAATCAAACTCAATGTCTAATTATAGATTTTCAAGCTTATTTTCCAAAAATTCCAAAATCGCCCCCGGGCCTGCTTGGTCAAAATACGAGGTTCGGACCAAAATCAAATCCCCCATTCATCCATGAGCCTGAATATATAATTTGTTTTCAAATTCGACCCCAAAACGAGATCTAAATCAAGAAAATATAGAAAGCCCTAACTCTACCCATTTTTCCCAATTTCTACCCTAAATTACATGATTTAAGCTTAGGAATTCAATAAATAATGGTGGAAAATAAAGAAAACGAGTTGGGATTTACTAACCCAAGAGGTCTTGATGAAAGGAAGCTTCAATGGATGCCTAAGGACCTAGGAGAAGAAGAAACTCCGTTGTTTTTATGAAGAATTCGCGACCACACTGTTCTAAAATTTTAACTATAACTAGGCAAAATTGCCCTTCGCGTTCGCGACAGGAGGGTCACGTTCGTAAAGGGTATCTTTGGAAAGGCCATCGCGTTCGCGAGCTAAAGGGGTGCGAACGCGAAGAGTAAAAGCTGGGGATTCAGAATTTGTTCTATGTGAACGCGTGGGAGCTTACGCGAACGCGGTGAAGGAATTTTTAAGGCTACCCATTCGCGAGTGGCTGGATGCGAACGCGAAGAGGAAAATTTGGCCAAGTCCCCCCGGGTCAAATAACCCTATGCGTTCGCGATGGGGGTGATGCGAACATGATGAAGGACCAACTCAAGGCATCGTGAACGCGGACAAGGCGTCGCGAACGCGAAGAAGGAATTGCCTACAACAGCTGAAGCCCATTTTCTCCAACTTTTTCTAAGTCCGAAACCACTTCAAAACACCTCTGAAACACTCCCGAGCCCTCGGGGCTCCTAACCAAACACATACACTAACTCAACAACATCCTACGAACTTAACCGTGCGAACAAATCGCCAAAATAACATCAAAAACAATGAATCAAACCTCAAAATCAATAGTTTTTCTTCAAACTTCATAAACTTTCAAATTTGGAGCTTATAGTCCAAAACACGTCAAACGACGTCCGATTTCAACCAAACTTCACAGAAATATCTTAAATCACATATAAGACCTGTACCTGAACTAAAATACGGGCCCGATACCATCACGTTCTAATCGATTTTCATTTAAATTTTCCTTAAAAATTTCAGAAAAACAATTTTACTCAAAAATTCATTTCTCGGGCTTGGAACCTCGGAATTCAATTCCGGCCATACGCTCGAGTCTCATATTTTTCTACGGACCCTCCGAGACCGTCAAATCACGGGTCTGGGTCTGTTTACCCAAAATGTTGACCAAAGTCAACTTTATCATTTTAATACAAAATTTTAGCATTTTTCACAGAATTTCTCATTTAGGCTTTTCGGCTACGCGCCCGGACTACGTACGGAAATCGAGGCGACTAAAAATGAGGTTTTCAAGGCCTCTGAAGCACGGAATAAATAGGAAAACAGGTGATGACCCTTTGGGTCGTCACATTCTCCACCTCTAAAACAACCGTTCATCCTCGAACGGACAAAAGAAAGAAGTACCTGAGTCGGGGAAAAGGTGGGGATAGCGGCTTCGCATACCAGACTCGAACTCCCAGGTCGATGCCTCAGGAGGCTGACCTCTCCACTAAACACGAACAGAAGGAAAACTCTTGGATCTCAACCGACGAACCTGCCGGTCTAGAATAGCTATCGGCTCCTCCTCATAAGACAAGTCCTTGTCCAACTGGACAGTGCTGAAATCTAACATGTGGGCTGGATCTCCGTGATACCTCCGAAGCATGGATACATGAAAAACTGGATTCACGGTTAATAAGCTAGGTGGCAATGCAAGTTTATAAGCCACCTCTCCCACTCGATAAAGAATCTCAAACGGACCAATGAATCTAGGGCTAAGCTTGCCCTTCTTCCCAAATCTCATCATGCCCTTCATAGGCGACACTCGGAGCAATACTCGCTCACCAACCATGAAAGCTACATCTCGAACCTACGATCTGCATAGCTCTTTTGCCTGGACTGAGCCGAATGAAGCCTATCCTAAATGATCTTGACCTTGTCCAAGGCCTCCTGAACAAAATTCGTACCTATCAACCGAGCCTCTCCCAGCTCAAACCATCCAACCGGAGACCGACACCGCCTACCATATAAGGCCTCATAAGGAGCCACCTAGATGCTCGACTGGTAGCTGTTGTTGTAGGCAAACTCCGCTAAAGCAAGAACTGATCCCACGAACCTCCAAAGTCAATAACATAAGCTCGAAGCATATCCTCCAAAATCTGAATAGTCCGCTCGAACTGACTGTCCGTCTGGGGATGAAATGTTACGCTCAACTCAACCCGTGTGCCCAACTCTCGCTGAACTGCTCTCCAGAAGCGCGAGGTAAACTGCGTACCCCGGTCCGAAATGATAGATGTCGGCACACCATGAAGGCGAAGAATCTCCCGAATATAAATCTCAGCTAATCTCTCGGATGAATAGGAGATTGCCACAGGAATAAAATGCGCTGACTTGCTCAGCCTATCTACAATGACCCAAACCGCATCGAACTTCTTCCGAGTCAACGGAAGTCTGGTAACGAAGTCCATAGTGATCCTCTCCCACTTCCACTCGGGAAGCTCAATCCTCTGAAATAAACCACCAGGCCTCTGATGCTCGTACTTAACCTGCTGACAGTTCAAACAATGAACCACATATGCTACAATATCCTTATTCATTCTACGACACCAATAATGCTTCCGCAAATCCTGATACATCTTTGCGGTCCCTGGATGAATAGAGTACCGGGAACTATGGGCCTTCTCCAATATCAATTCTCGAAGTCCATCCACATTAGGCACACATACTCGCCCCTGCAATCTCAAAACTCCATCCGCATCTAAGGTAATATGCATGGTGCCTCCGCGCTGCATCGTGTCTCTAAGGACACATAAATGGGGATCATCAAACTGCCGATCACGGATACGCTCCAATAATGAAGAACGAGCGACTGTGCAAGCCAACACACGACTGGGCTCTGAAATATCTAGTCTCATGAACTGATTGTCTAAGGCCTGAACATCCAAAGCAAGTGGCCTCTAACTGACTGGAATATAAGCAAGACTAACCATACTGGCTGACTTCCTACTTAAAGCGTCGGCCACCACATTGGCCTTCCCCGGATGATATAAAATGGTGACATCATACTATTTCAATAACTCCAACCACCTCCTCTGCCTCTAATTCAACTCCTTTTTCTTGAACAAGTACTTAAGACTCTTGTGGTCAGTGAACACCTCACATGCCACGCCATACAAATAGTGCCTCTAAATCTTCAAGGCGTGAACAATAGCTGCCAACTCTAAATCATGCACTGGATAGTTCTTCTCATGAATCTTCAACTGCCTAGAAGCATAGGCAATAACCTTGACACCTTGCATCAACACTGCACCAAGCCTAATACGGGAAGCATCACAATAGACTATATAAGGCCCTGATCCTATGGGCAAAAGCAACACCGGTGCCGTAGTCAGAGCTGTCTTGAGCTTTTGAAAGCTCGCCTCACACTCGTCCGACCACCTGAACTGGACACCCTTCTGGGTCAACCTAGTCATCGGGGCTGCAATAGATGAAAACCTCTCCACAAACCAACGGTAGTAGCCTGCCAACCCCAAGACACTCTGAATCTCTGTACCTGATGCTGGTCTAGGCCAGTTCTTGACTGCCTCAATCTTCTTCGGGTCCCCCTGAATACCCTCTACTGATACAACATGACCCAGAAATGCTATTGAACTCAGCCAGAACTCGCACTTCGAGAACTTGGCATATAACTGACTATCCCTCAGAGTCTGAAAAACCACTTTAAGGTGTTGTTCGTGCTCCTCCTGGCTGCGGGAGTACACCAAAATATCATCAATAAAGACTATCACGAACATGTCCAAATATGGCCTGAACACTCGGTTCATCAACTTCATGAATGCTACTGGGGCATTGGTCAACCCAAATGACATGACTAAGAACTCATAATGCCCATACCGAGTATGGAAAGCTGTCTTAGGGACATCGGATGCCCTAATCCTCAACTGATGGTAGCCATATCGCAAGTCAATCTTGGAGAATACCCTGGAACCCTGAAGCTGGTCGAACAAATCATCAATCCTCGGCAGGGGATACTTATTCTTAATCGTTACTTTGTTATATTATCGATAATCTATGCACATCCTTATTGATCCGTCCTTTTTCTTGGCAAATAACACTGGCACGCCCCAAGGTGAAACACTGGGTATAATGAAACCCTTCTCCAGCAAATCCTACAACTGGTCCTTTAGCTCCTTCAGCTCCGGATCCAAATCAATACAGAAAGCAATGTCCCTATCGGGTGGCATACCCGGCAGGTCTGAAGGGAAACATCTGGAAACTCCCGGACAATAGGCACATAATCTATAGGAGGAACCTTAGCAATGGAATCACGAACATAGGCCAAATAGGCCAGACACCCCTTCTCGACCATGCTTCGAGCCTTCACGTACGAAATGATGTTGCGGGATGAATAACCTGGAGTGCCTCTCTACACTAAACGAGGCATATCCGGCAACGCTAAGGTCAGAATCTTGGCATGGAAGTCCAAGATAGCGTGATAGGGTGATAACCAATCCATACCGAGAATGATATCGAAGTCAACCAAATCTAAGAGCAACAAGTCTACATGGGTATCCAGACCCCCAATCACTACAACACACGAACGATGGACTTGGTCGACCACGATAGAGTCACCTACCGGTATAGACACATAAACAGGAATACCCAAAGCATCACTAGGCATGACCAAGCATGGTGCAAAATAAAATGAAACATATGAATACGTAGACCCTAGATCAAATAGTACGGAAGCATCTCGATCACAAACCAGAACCGTACTTGTGATGACTGCGTCTGAAGCCTCAGCCTCGGGCCTAGCCTAAAGAGCATAACAACGGGGCTGGGCCCCAATACCCTGAGCTGTATCCCTAGCTTGATTTGATGCTAGCTAACCTCCGCCCCTGGCGGTCTGAGCTCCACCTCTATGACCTCTACCTCCACCTCTAGCACCTCTACCCCCGCCTCTAGCTGGCTGTGGAGCATCTGGTGCCTGAATCATAGGACGGGGACCCTGCTGCTGCGACTGAGTACCCCTCAATCACGGGCAAGCCCTCCTGATGTGACCATACTCTCCACACACATAACATTCCCTCCGAATACAGTGGCTGAGGAAACTGTGGTTGGCCCTGGCGACCTGAATGACCTCCACGAAAACTCTAAAGTGGCGGTGCGCTGATAGGAGCTGGCGGTGCACTGAATAACTACTGATCAGAATAGTGTGCCTGAGAACCATGGCCACCTGATGTACCGTGAGAAACCTGAAGAGCTGACTGAAAAGGCCTAGGAGGATGGCCTCTACCATATGAAGCTCTACCTCCAGACGAGGTACCACTGAATCTGCCGGAATGACAGGCTCTCTTGTCTCCCCTGTGACCACCTCCCTGTGATAGAGCCATCTCAACTCTGTGGGCCACATTGACCGCCTCCTGAAAGATGATCTCATTACCAGTCTCCCTAGCCATCTGGAGAAGAATCGGCTTAATTAAACCATCAATAAATCTCCTCACCCTCTCTCTCAGTCGGAAGTATGACAAGACCATGGCGAGCTAGATCAATGAACCTGGTCTCATACTGAGTGACCGTCATAGAACCATGCTGGAGGCACTCAAACTGCCTCTGATAAGCATACCTCTGAGTAACAGGGAGAAACTTCTCCAGGAACAACTCTGAAAATTGATCCCAAGTCAAAGATGGCGACCCTGCTGGTCGAGCTAAATAGAAATCCCTGCACCAAGTCTTGGCAGATCCAGATAGGCGAAATGCAGCAAAATCAACTCCATTGGAGTCAACAATGCCCACGTTCCGAAGAACCTCGTGGCAGCTATATAAGAAATCCTGGGGGTCCTCAAAAGAAGCACCGCTGAATGTAGTAGTGAAGAGCTTGGTGAACCTGTCCAGTCTCCACAAAGCATCTGCGGATATAGCCGCGCCATCGATGGTCTGAGCAACTACCCCCGGCTGAACTGCCATAGCTAGCTGAAGCACTAGAACCTGACCCTGGGGAGCTACCTGCTCCGGAGTACGTGCAGCAGGAGTCTGGGCTCCTCCTCCAGCCTGAGAAGTGGCTAGTGCTACAGGAAGAAATCCTACTCGGGTGACACTCCCCATGAGGCCTACCAATTGGACTAGAGCATCCTGAAGAACTGGGGTAGCAATATACCCCTCTAGGACCTGAGCTGGGCCCACCGAAACTGCTGTGGCTGGGGCCGGAACCTCCCCGTCAAAGTCAACCTGAGGCTCCGCCACTGGTGCTGCTACTCAGGGCTGAGCTTTGCCCCTACCTCGGCCTCTAGCATGGCCTCGTCCTCTACCCCTGGCGGGAGCTGCCTGGGGCTCGGACTACTGATCAGTAGATGAGGAAGCGCGCGTTCTCGCCATCTGCGAAAGAATAGAGTAGAAATTCAATTAGCATTGAGAAACAGAACCGCACGACAAGAAAGAACAAATGTGAAACTTTTCCTAACTCTGTAGCCTCTGGGGGATAAATACAGACGTCTCCGTACCGATCCCTTAGACTCTACCAAGTTTGTCCGTGAGTTGACCTATGTAACCTAGTGCTCTGATACCAACTTGTCACGACCCGAATTTCACACCCTCGGGAGTAGTGATGGCGCCTACTTGTAGAAGCTAGGCAAGTCAAATTTAATTACCTTTCGTTTACAACATAGAACCTTTTTAATAATTTATAGCAACAATATAAAAACAACAAAATTAAACAGTAGCGGAAGTCTTAATTATAAAAACTGAATCAAAATGCGGAATAGTCAATATAAGCCTCTACCCAAGACTGGTGTCACAATACTCACGAATGACTAAGAAATACTAAATACAAACATCTGAAAGAGAAACATAAGTTGTTTGTCTCGAATACAATGAGGCAACAGACAGAAAAAGAGAGAATAAGGGAGACGCCGGGCCTGCGGACGCCTGCAAGGCTACCTGAGGTCTCGCTGAACTGAAGGCCTGCTCCCGTACTAATGCTGCTGCTGCTCGAAACCTAGACCTATGCAAATAGCACAGAGTGTAGCATCAACACAACCGACACCATGTGCTGGTAAGTGTCTAGCCTAACCCCGGCAAAGTAGAGACGAGGCTAGACTCGACTACCACATAAACCTGTACAATTATATATATACAGCGGAATCGAAAATACAAGACAAGTAAACAATATGGGAGGGGGAGCATGCTGTGGGGAGATAACAATATTAATAGTAAATCCAGAATATCAATCTAAGGGCATCTTGGAATTTTACAGCGAACAAGAAACAAATACCCAAATAAACACACTCGTATCAATAATTGTTGATGTGCGCAACCCGATCCCAATATATAAAAACACTGTTGTGGCGTGCAACCTAATCCATAAATATCATTGTTGCAACGTGCAATCCGATCTATATCAAATAACATTGTTGCGGCGCGCAACCCGATCCACAAATATCATTCAATGCACAGCATCACCCTTCGTACTTTAACACTCTTCCTCACCCAATTCAACAATCACAAACAAGGGCAAGGGAAATAAGAAAACAAGAATGGAAGTCCCGGCAAGGGTACAAAATCAAACAAATAAAAACCCGGCAAGGGTACAATATCAATAACCAACAACGTCCTAGCAAGAGAATAAATCACTAACTCTTCTCTTTCTTTCACTTTTCATCTCATATTTCACATTATCATTTGAGCCAAAGCTCCAAGGAGTTACTTATCTCATATACCTACACAATTTGTATTTCAAGCCGAGCCAATGCTCCATGAAGTTCCAAGATAACAATTTTCATCAGTTAAGCATGAAGGCATAACAACAACCAAAATATCAGCAAATAAGGACTCGCGGTCATGCTAGACACCAATGTATAGATACTCGTCACCATTCCTATACATCGTACTCGACAATTAGCAAGTTACAAATAAGACTCAACTCTTATTCCCTCAAGCAAGGGTTAAACCAACACTTACCTCAACTTACACGGCCAAATCAATCCACAACAACCGCTTTCCCTCTCGAATTTGGCTCCAACTCAATCAAATCTATACAGTAATGACTTCATAATATTAATATATGCTAAACAAATCAAACCCAATGTCTAATTATAGATTTCCAAGCTTTCTTTCCAAAAATTCTAAAATTTCTCCCGGGCCCGCTTGGGCAAAATACGAGGTTCGGACCAAAATCAAATCCCCCATTCATCCACGAGCCCGAATGTATAATTTGTTTTCAAATTCGACCCCAAAACGAGGTCTAAATCAAGAAAATATAGAAAGCCCTAACATTACCCATTTCCCCCAATTTCTACCCTAAATTACATGATTTAAGCTTAGGAATTCAATGAATAATGATGGAAAATGAAGAAAACGAGTTGGGATTTACTAACCCAAAAGGTTTTGATGAAAGGAAGCTTCAATGGATGCCTAAGGACCTTGGAGAAGAAGAAACTCGGATGTTTTTATGAAGAATTCGTGACCACACTATTCTGAAATTTTAAAATATAACTGGGCAAAATTGCCCTTCGCGTTCGCGACAGGAGGGTCGCGTTCGCGAAGGGTATCTCTGGAAAGGCCATCGCATTCGCGAGCTAAAGGGGTGCGAACGCGAAGAGTAAAAGCTGGGGATTCAGAATTTGTTCTATGCGAACGCGTGAGAGCTTACGCGAACGTGGTGAAGGAATTTTTAAGGCTACCCGTTCGCGAGTGGCTGGATGCGAACGCGAAGAGTAAAATTTGGCCAAGTCCCCCCCGGGTCAAATAACCCTATGCGTTCGCGATGGGGGTGATGCGAACATGATGAAGGACCAACTCAAGGCATCGTGAATGCGGACAAGGCGTCGCGAACGCGAAGAAGGAATTGCCTACAACAGCTGAAGCCCATTTTCTCCAACTTTTTCTAAGTCCGAAACCACTTCGAAACACCTCCGAAACACTCCCAAGCCCTCGAGGCTCCTAACCAAACACATACACTAACTCAACAACATCCTACGAACTTAACAGTGCGATCAAATCGCCAAAATAACATCAAAAACAATGAATCAAACCTCAAAATCAATAGTTTTTCTTCAAACTTCATAAACTTTCAAATTTGGAACTTATAGTCCGAAACACGTCAAGACGTCCGATTTCAACCAAACTTCACAGAAATATCTTAAATCACATATAAGACATGTACCGGGCACCGGAACCAAAATACGGGCCCGATACCAACACGTTCTAATCGATTTTCATTTAAATTTTCCTTAAAATTTTCAAAAAAACAATTTTACTCAAAAATTCATTTCTCGGGCTTGGAACCTCGGAATTCGATTCCGGACATACACTCGAGTCTCATATTTTTCTACGGACCCCCCGAGTCTGTCAAATCACGGGTCTGGGTCTGTTTACCCAAAATGTTGACCAAAGTCAAACTTATACATTTTAATACCAAATTTTAGCATTTTCACAGAATTTCACATTTAGGCTTTCTGGCTACGCGCCCGGGATACGCACGCAAATTGAGGCAACTAAAAATGAGGTTTTCAAGGCCTCTGAAGCACAAAATAAATAGAAAAACAGGTGATGACCCTTTGGGTCGTCACACTCATACATCATTATTTCTTGTATTTCACATTCATAACGCAAGATTATAATTGGTGCACCAATGAATACAATGAATGAGATTCCATCAATGATCTTCCTCTTTTCACAATCACCTTAATATTAGTATGACTGCCTTTCTAGATATGCTCCGCTAGACCGAATCTATGTAAATGGTCTTTTGGAAAAACACTAAGATAGTTAACATCACATTAAGTCTTAAGTATCCGATTAGAGTCTTCGAGGTTACAAAATCTTAAGCCATAATAAAAGCTTTGGGTCTCATATAACAATAAGTTGAGAATGGACCTATGTTAACCCAATTGGTCGACATTAGCACACATGGTATGAAACACGTGCTACATCATTTTCTCCTTTTTCCCAAGGAGCATATGCCTTTATCTTATAAAGAATTTTGTACAGATGTTATTTAGGCACCATAAGTATCTGAATTTGAATTTCTTGATCTATAAAATCATATTTAACGCATATCTGGCTCACAAAGTAGACTAGGTGTACGATTATTACCCTAATGACCTTTTGTCATTGTTTAAGCAACATTCTGATTTTACGCAAAGCTTATGATAATTTTGTTAAAAATCATGTCTTATCTCCTCACATCACTAAGATAAAGAGGTCGTTGCCTGTGTGAGAAGGAAAACCTCTTGTCTATTCGACATACTTATAAAAAAAAAATGAACAAAGAATGTACATAACATTCAACAAAAAAATATGTATGTATATAAATTGATGATAGGCTATAATTATGTATTTTAATCTCTTATTACACTCAAATTTACTGCACTTTATTTGAGTATGCGCTTTAATCGCTAGTGTTTTGCACTAACGGTGTGTTTTATGCCTTGTAGGAGTGATTCCGAGCTATATAGATGTTATGGAATAAATTCAAGTGATTTAAAGCTTTGAAGTCTAAGTAAAAGATCAAGGAATTAAGTAGGGATCGTATTCAGGGATCAACGGATGATAGAGCAACAAAACGAAGAATCGAGTAGGCATATTGCATACTGTCTAGTAAAATACTCATAACTTTTCTCTCAGAACTCCATTTAGGCTTTAAAATATATGGTTGGAAAGCTAACTCAAAGGGATACAATTTTCATGTTTTACTTTTTACCAAATTCCAAACTGAATAGGGTAAAAAATGCGGTCGAAACCGCAATCGCGTACTTGACGCGGACTCAAATAGTAGCCCTGCAATGTACCGCGGCCGCGGCCGTTCAGACGTGAAAAATTATCCTTTTTGCATAGGAGAAGGTATAATTATTTGGGCCCAACCCTATTTGGTATATATACATAGAAAAATGGTATTTTTCAGAGGTTGTACACACTTTTGACATAATTTAGACCTAAGGAGGCAAAGGAGACCAATTTTTGATACAGATTCGACCTAAGGAGGCAGAGATACAATAGGAGCAAGGCGAGGAATTCTTCTTCGAGTTTTTCCTTCCTCTTCCTAGTTTTTCATTATTGGTTATGATTTTTAGTATTGTAGTTTTACATACTATTATGAATAGCTAATTTGTTATCTAGGGTTTTGATAGAACCTTTTGTAGGATAAATTCTTGTTATGTTTTTATATAATTGAGCTGTTAGATTTCTCTACTTGTTCAGCTACGTGTTTGTTATTTTTGATTGAATGGCCATCAATTGATTGTGCCTATTTAGTGTGTAATGCTCGAGAGAGAGTACATATTTAGGTAGTTGTTGAACAATGACACTTCTAACGTATGTGAGAAATCAATACAGTGTGTTTAAAGGCAGGTTTAGAAATAACAAAGCCTTGAAGTGGTCATAATAAGTGGTTAGATAAAGCCAACAAGTGTAGTTCGAGAGAATATGTCTAGTAAATTGTTGTAGTTGCTCAAGAGAGAATCACGACATCTAAAGTGCTCATGATCAGTAGAGAATATATTGGAAAAATTGTAGGGAACATAGCTAGAAGGATTCCGACAATTGAAAAAATCATAACTCTAGACCTCCTTAATTTAGTCTCCAACCCTTTGTCTCGTTAGTTGATAATTTCACCGTTTTGTAGTATTTGCTAGTTAATTAGATAGAAATATAAATATCAATCTTTATAATTTAGAAAATTATTCAATCTTGTCTTCTTAGTGATATTAAACAGATATAACTAAGTCTTAGTTCTCTGTGGCATTCGACTCCGGACTTTTAGACCGGATTATATTTGCAGCGACTGCTTATCCTTTTTAGGACTAGAGTTGGGTGTGATCAAATTTTGGCATCGTTGTCGGGGAACCAACGGTGTGGTGGTAGCTGTATATATTGCTAGGTTTTGAGTTTGAACTTTTATTTAGTTTTCTTTTGTTTTCTTTTTTGGATTTTTTTATAACTATTGATTTGAGAAACATGACATCTTGGAATTATGGGACTTTAGGTGTAGATAATTCTACTATTGATCTCCATATTATGAAGGAAACCACCCGTGGCAAAATTTTCAAAACATTCCTAAGAGTGGGTTATGTTTACCAACTCAATCTTATTTGTGGAATGTGTGTGATGTGTGTGGTGGTAAAAATGGTCACTTTTATTGTTGTGCTTATATTTCTTATCTTCCCCCCCAACCCCTTACTATGATGGTTCTACCTTTCCTTGTGAAGTTAGCAGGAACAGAGAACCTGGGGATGCATACCTAAAGGAGATCAAGGATATGTTAAAGTGTCTTTTGAAACAAATTAATGAGAAGCAACTGCAGATAGAGAGGTAAGAGAAAACTATTCGCAAGTTGGAGGCTCAATTGAGTCAAGTGGTTGGAGCTTTTAGTGCTCAACAAGCCAATATTTATGATAGTAGCCAAGAAGAGCATGCATTTGAGGTGTTAATGTCACGACCCAATTTCCTAACCCGGTCGTGGTGGCGCCTCTCGTGAAGACAAGGCCATCCAACTAACCTAAATTGTCTCTTTAACAATTATTAAACATAAATGAATAGATAAATACAGCTTAACGACAATAATAACAAGTGTTTACAGCCCAACATAACCCGACCGGGGTGTCACAAGTCACGAGCATCTAAAGAAAATCTAAACACAACTAATAGGGCCAATAATATACAAAATTAAATTCTGAAATTCTAAAGACAATGTCCGGTGCCGCGAACGCTGGCGGTCACCTTGCTCAGCTACAATAGTAATACCTTCAATCAGCTAATATCCCGCTACGGGTGATCAATACCTGCAGCTGCATGCGAGGTGCATGGAGTAAAGTGAGTACTCCAACCCAGTGAGTAATAAAAGTAAATAATAACTGAGCAGTAAGAAATCACGTATAACAGATCATCATGCTATAAAGAAGCAGTGAAAACCCCTTTGAGAAATCAGTGAAGCTATGAAATTTTTAAAGAAACATTTTAGCTCAGTTTAAAGACTCTTTTGAAAAATGCTTTTTTTTTTCAACAATTACGCAAATGAATACAGTAGCAGTGGTGCATATGAGCACAGAACTCCACCCCTCGGGCCCAATACTTAATGATCATATAGTACCAGAACCGCAGATAACTGGCTCCAGAAGTATCACAAACAACAAACAATGAACAAATGCATGAATGCAATGCATATGATGGTACATTCCAGTACCCACTGCGGCGTGCAGCCCGAGCCACCCATAATCATTTAACGTCAACGGCGCTCACTGGGGGTGTGTACAGACTCTGGAGGGGCTCCTACAGCCCAAGCGCAATAACAAGCCATCTCGTGGCATCAATCAAATTCTGGTCAGTCATTGTTACCTGATCACTTTATATCACACAGTGCTATTGTTACCACTGTTTCAAGTCACATCATACAGTGTCATTGTTACCACTGTTCTAAATCACTGCTGCGGCGCGCAGCCCGAGCCACCCATAATGTTTCAAGTCACATCACACAGTGCCATTGTTACCACTATTTTAAATTACTGCTGCGGCGCGCAGCCCGAGACACCCATAATCAGTCCAGAAAAACATCATAAGCCCCTTGGGCATTTATAAAACAATAGTTCTCAGCCCGAAATAACATTTAGAATATCATTTGAGTTTTTAAAACTTAGAAATATGGTTGAGTTTGCAAAGTAGTATTAAAAACCTTGGACTGAAACCAAATGATATGCAAAATATGCTAAAACAGTAATATCAATCCCCGAAGGGGTCCACAAGTCGGCACAAGGCCCCAAATAATGGAAACAAGTCCAATTCACAGTAATAAAATATGCGTCTCAATCGCCAATATAGTAGAAATAACACTCGGGATGGACCAAGTCACAATCCCCAATAGTAAATGACCCCGCACTCATCATAGAATGCGTGTCACGCCTCAATATAGCGTTACGATGTGAAATACGGAGTTTCAAACCCTCAGGATATCATTTACAAGCATTACTCACCTCGAACCGGCGAAGTCTCTAGCATGCGACGCCTTTGCTCCTCAATCGGCCTCCACGCACGTCAAATCTATCCAAAATTAGAGCGAATACATCACAATATGATAAGGGAATAATACCCAATTGAAAACAATCGAGAAATAGCAAAAATCTCGAAACTAGCAAAACCCGAGCCCTGGGCCTGCTTCTCGAAAAATTATGAAATTTACATCACCGGATTCCTCGTCTCGCCACGAGTCTGTACATATCAAATTTACCAAAATCGGAGTTCAAATAACCCCTCAAATCTCCATTTTAACTCTCTTAAGTTTCAAGCCCTAAACCACCATTTTTGCCCATAAATTACTTGAGTTTTCAGCTCTAATCCATGTATTAGCATCATAAAATCGAGTTTTAAGTTCAAGAACTTACCTCAAGTCGTTTCCACCTTGAATCCCTCTTTAATCTCCACCAAGAAGCTCTCAAAATGATCAACCATGGAGGATAAATGACCCGAAATCGGATATAAACTCAATGCCCAGATTTTTCGAAATCACTGTTCACCCGCGCGGTTACTGTTCACGCGCGGGTTACTGTTCACTGCTGCTAAAAAAACACAGCAGCTGTCCAATAATTTGCAGCAGTTTTTGTTTCACTAAAATGGCTCTAAATCCGTCATACGAACTCGGAATTAGACGATTCTTGTTTCTATGAGTCACAAATAATAATACGAACACAACTCTTCAATCGAAACACAATTCGGAGCTCATTTGCCCAGTTCAATACCCATTTCGCTCGTTAAACAATTAACTCATGTTTCACGTCAAAAACTCAATCGCGACTTGATGAAATTAGACCAAAATTTCCAGATCAGTCCTATAATTCATTATCAAAATTCCAGAAGTCTCGAAATGAAATTTGGATCTCTAGAACTAAAAATGAACCTTTAGATCATTACATGCTTATGCTCAAAACGACAAAAATCTTCCAAAAACTCTTCCAAAACTTATCTAAGCCTCATGGGACCCCGACCAAACATGCCAACATAGTTCATAACATTATTCAAACCTGTTCCAATCATCAAAGCACCTCAAACAACATCAAATTACCCAAAACTCATCGAATTCAAGCCTAATTTTCTAAAAACTTCCGAAATACACTTTCGATCAAAAACCCGACCAAACCACGTCCGAATGACCTCAAATTTTGCACACATATTCCAAATCACCTAACGAAGCTACAGCAACTCTCAGAATTCCATTCCG
>MU701446.1:0-17201 GCA_026770625.1 Nicotiana glauca | reverse complement strand
TAAATGCACGCCTACATTAAATGAGAGTATAATTAAAGCCTTAATTTGAATTATGGTACATAAATTGAAAGTTGGTATGCTTAAATGTAATAAACACAAACCTTAAACATGGGAGGTAATAAGGTTTGCTATATGGTATACATAGGTAAAAATCTCAATTAATAAACTATGTAAATAGGATAAAAATATTTTTATTTTTTTTATATGTGAGCTATTAAATACTCGTGTTCGTGACTTCCTGAGAGAGTTATGTGCCATGTATGTGTAAGGATTTGTTATATTCTGTGCATTGCATTTGATGCCTAAAACCTGCCCTGTGTATTTGCAAAGCGAAATAGTAGTTTTGTTCAGTCTTGGAAGTGATATAGGCATTTCTTTGTTGAGCCAGATATGTATATTTTATCCACCTAATTGTCATGTATCGTAGTTAACCCCTTTGAGCTTGTAATCTTGTTTCTTTGGCAACTACATTACAAGCCTTGCACATTCGTTTGGATTAATCATCTATTTGAACCTTCTAACCTCTCATGAGCACTTGAATTGTTATGAGCTGTGTAAAAGTTAAAGTGTGGGGTGGTTGGTTTGGCTTTTGAGTGAAACTAATGAGAGAAGGGGAAAGGTGCACTGTTTAGAAAAAGTAAGAGCAACTTGAATTGGAAAAAGAAAGAAAAAAAATAGTTGTATTGCTGTGAAAAAAAAGAATAAAGTATTCCTTAATAAGTGGTGACTCTTGATGTAATTGTGCTTAAAGAAGTATGGAGTAATCTACATTGATGTGAAGGTGGAATTTGGTTTGACATAAGTATAGGGTTTGAATGTTAAAGTATATGTATTAAAGTACTTAGGGAGGTATAGTCACTCTTATATCTAAATGTATCCTACCAGTCCCGCAGCCTACATTACAACCAAATAAAGTCCAAACTGATCCTAGATTGAATGAGATCGATTAGTGGAGTAGTACACTACGGGCAAGCTTATGCTGCATCTTTTCTGGCATATGAATGTTATTTTTGAGAGTGAGTGAATTCTTTCTATTTTGAGTTCCTAAGTTTTCTTAAACATTATTGTGTGTACTCTCTTTTGTTGTGTGAGGGCAATTGATTCATGAAAGAAAGGTAATGTCAGTGACCTCTATGTTAGAGTAAGTAGGTGAGTTGTGAATAATGCATGGTATTTGTGAGTCAAATCTTGAGGTGAAGATGTTATGCTTTTATGCTTCGTATATTTTAAATACTCTTGGTATGATGAGTTATGAGAATTGTTTTAAAAGATCGTGTCTATATACTGTGTAGTTTGATTGCTCGAGGACGAGCAATGGTTTAAGTGTGGGGTGTTGATGATAGGCTATAATTACATATTTTAGTCGCTTATTACACTCAAATTTACGCTAGTGTTTTGCACTAACGGTGTATTTTATGCCTTGTAGGAGTGATTCCGAGCTATATAGATGTTATAGAATAAATTTTAGTGATTTAGAGATTTGAAGTCTGAGTAAAATCCCAAGGAATTAATTCGGGATCGTATTCAGGGATCAACGGAAGATAGATCAACAAAACGAAGAATCGAGTATGCATATTGCGCACTATCATGTAAAATGCACATAATATTTCGCTCGGAACACCATTTGGGCTCCACAATATAAGGTTGAAAAGCTAACTCAAAGGGCTACAACTTTCATGTTTTACGTTATTTCAAATTCCAAACTGAATATGGTAAATAATGCGGTCGAAGCCGCAACCACGAACCTAACGCGGACTGAAACAGTAGCCTTGCAATGTACCGCGTCCGTACCGCGATTGACCGCAGCCGTCCAGACGTGAAAAATTGTCTTTTTTGTGTAGGATAAGGTATAATTATTTGGGCACGACCCTACTTGGTATATATACATGAAAAATGGTATTTTTCAGAGGTTGGACACACTTTTGACATAATTTAGATCTAAGGCGGTAGAGGAGACCAATTTTTGACACATATTCGAACTAAAGAGGCAGAGACACAATAGGAGCAAGGCGGAGAATTCTTCTATGAGTTTTTCCTTCCTCTTCCTAGTTTTTCATTGTTCGTTATGATTTTTAGTATTGTAGTTTTACATACTATTATGAATATCTAATTTGTTATCTAGGGTTTTGATAGAACCTTTTGTAGAAAAAATTCTTGTTATGTTTTTATTTAATTGAGCCGTTGGATTTCTCTACTTGTTCAACTATGTGTTTGTTGTTATTGATTGAATGACCATCAATTGATTGTGCCTATTTAGTGCGTAGTGCTCGAGAGAGAGAGTACATATTTAGGTATTTGTTGAACAACGTCACTCCTAACGTATGTGAGAAATCAATACAGTGGGTTTAAAGGTAGGTTTAGAAATAAAAAAG
The DNA here is from genome assembly GCA_026770625.1 of Nicotiana glauca. Classification (NCBI taxonomy): domain Eukaryota; kingdom Viridiplantae; phylum Streptophyta; class Magnoliopsida; order Solanales; family Solanaceae; genus Nicotiana; species Nicotiana glauca. The sequence goes on along the minus strand of MU701446.1, from coordinate 14,829 downwards.
TCTTGACGTGGTCATAATGAGTGGTTAGATAAAGCCAACTAGTGTAGTTTGAGAGAATATGTCTAGTAAATTATTGTAGTTGCTTGAGAGATAATTACGACATCTAAAGTGCTCACGATCAGTAGAGAATATATTGACAAAATTATAGGGAACATAGCTAGAAGGATTTCGACGATTGGGGAAATCATAACTCTAGACCTCCTTAATTTAGTCTCCAACCCTCTGTCTCGTTAGTTGATAATTTACCGCTTTGTAGTATTTGCTAGTTAATTAGTTAGAAATATAAATCTCAATCTTTATAATATAGAAAATTGTTCAATCTAGTCTTCTTGGTGATATTAAACAGATATAACTAAGCCTTAGTTCTCTGTGGGATTCGACTCCGGACTTTTAGACCGGATTATATTTGCAGTGACCGCTTATCCTTTTTAGGACTAGAGTTGGACGTGATCAAATTTTGGCACCGTTGCCTGGGAACTAACGATGTAGTTATAGCTATATATATTGCTAGGTTTCGAGTTTGAACTTTTATTTTGTTTTCTTTTGTTTTCTTTTTTGTATTTTTTTATAACTATTGATTTGAGACATATGACATCTTGGAATTATGGGAATTTAGGTGTAGATAATTCTACTATTGATTTCCATACATTTGGTGAAGGAAACCACCCGTGGCTAAATTTTCAAAACGATCCTGAGAGTGAGTTATGTTCACCAACTCAATCTTATTTATGGAAAGTGTGTGATGTGTGTAGTGGTAAAAATGGTCACTTTTATGGTTTTACTTATATTTCTTATCTTCCCCCAACCCCTTACTATGATGGTTCTACCTTTTCTTATGAAGTTAGCAGGAACAAAGAACCTGGGGATGCAGACCTGAAGGAGATCAAGGATATGTTAAAGTGCCTTCTAAAACAAAATAATGAGAAACAACTGCAGATAGAGAGGCAAGAGGCAACTATTTGCAAGTTGGAGGCTCAACTGAGTCAAGTGGTTGGAGTTTTTAGTTCTTAACAAGCCAATATTTATCATAGTAGCAAAGAAGAGAATGCATTTGAGGTGTTAATTGGGGAGGTCAGAGTAAAACATCAACAACCTAGCCAACTACAATTTGAGGATGTCAATGTTCAAGAAGTGAGACTAGTGTCAGCCAAGGACATTGAGGATACAAATTTTGTTGACTCTAGTATCATTGATGTTGAGAATGCTGAAAGTCCTAAAGTTCATGTGTGTGAGCGCATTGGTCCACTCCAAACATTTTTCAACATTCTGCTTAGATGACGATATGGAAATAGAGTCATCCGAGTCGATTGAGAAGTCAAGGAATGAGGAACAAGGTGCCTACATTCTGGATTTTTCTTACCAGAAAGACAGAACTACATACCTCATCTAAAATCCAAGAAGTGTAGAATAGTACAATGGTTGCTTGGGTCAATTAGATTTGTTCTTCCACCGCTGGAGAATAGCCGAAGACTTGCTGCCAAATTGAGGGTTCAATTCATAAGCTCGAGGTGGAGGCAAAAAGTGATTCGCGTTGTGCCACGACGTTAAATCAAGTGCTTGTTGGGAGGTAACCCAGCTCTATTTCTTTTATTTATTTTTTATTTTTTTAATTGTATTATTTTTCTAGTGTTAATTTTTTATTTTCCAGGAGTATGGAAAGCAAAGGTAGTGGAAGGATGCAACAGCAAATGAAATGGTTGGGACTAATTGTGAGGTACCCGCACGAAGGACCAAACTTAGGAGAAGTCTAAGTACCCCATGAACTACTAGTGCTTCGGCCATTGGCCTAACAGGGAGTCTTTTTTACCCTTTTGTTAGTTATGGTGTGCATTGGGGACAATGCACAATTTTAAGTGTGGGGTGAAGAGATTGTCTGGGTGACTTTCTATGCTATTTTGGTTGTGTTAGTTTAATTGAATAATTTTTTTTAAAATAGAAAAGATTGGATTTTTTCCGACGATGGATCTATTAGAATTTTTTTTTGAGGGATTTAAGTCTAAAGAAAAAAAATAAAAAGATTTTCTTTTGTTAGGTAGTGTAGCAATTCCCCCTTGGGTTTTCTTTGTGCCGCCGTTCTTTTCCAAGAGTTTTATTTGAACCGGGTGTTGTTAGTTTGTTTTGGGAGTATGGGCCATTGTGTTGTGTTTTGAATTGAAGCAATATCTCTTGACTTGGCTATGCCTTGAGAATAGTGAGTACTTTTGTTGTGACGCTTAGGCTTAATTTTTGATTCTTGTATAAGTACCTTAAATTGTATGATATTAAATTTGCTTAACTGCTTTGACTAGAGTGTCTTGATGAGTGCAATCCTGAGTGAGTTATGTGCCATGTGTGTGTAAGGATTTGTTATGTTCTGTGCATCGCATTTGATGCCTAAAACTTGCCATGTGTGTTTGCTAAGATAAATAGTAGTTTTGTTCAGTCTTGGAAGTGATATAGGTGTTTCTTTGTTGAGCCAGATATGTATATTTTACCCACCTAATTGTTATGTATCGTAGTTAACCCCTTTGGTCCTGTAATCTTGTTTCTTTGGCAACCACATTACAAGCCTTGCCCATTCGTTTGGATTAATCATCTATTTGAACCTTCTAACCTCTCATGAGCACTTGAAATGTTATGAGCTGTGTAAAAGTTAAAGTGTGGGGTGGTTGGTTTGGATTTTGAGTGGAACTAATGAGATAATAGAAAAGGTGCACTGTTTTGAAAAAGTAAGAGCCACTTGAATTGGAAAAGAAAAAGAAAATAAAGAAAAAAATAGTTGTATTGCTGTGAAAAAAAAATAAAAAGTATTCCTTAATAAGTGGTAACTCTTGATGTAATTGTGCTTAAAGAAGTAAGGGGTAATATACATTGATGTGAAGGTAGAGTTTGGTTTGACATAAGTATGGAGTTTGAATGTTAAAGTATATGTATTAAAGTGCTTAGGGAGGTGTAGTCACTCTTATATCTAAATGTATCCGACCCGTCCAGCAACCTACATTACAACCAAATAAAGTCTTAATTGATCCTAGATTGAATGAGCTCGATTAGTGGAGTAGTACACTACGGATAAGCTTATGGTGCATCTTTTGTGGCATATGAATGTTATTTTTGAGAGTGAGTGAATTCTTTCTATCTTGAGTTCCTAAGTTTTTTTTAAATTTTATTGTGTGTACTCTCTTTTGTTGTGGGAGGGCACTTGATTCATGAAGGAAAGGTAATGCCAGTGACCTCTATGTTAGAGTAAGTAGGTGAGTTGTGAATAATGTGTGGTATTTGTGAATCAAATCTTGAGGTGAAGATGTTACGCTTTTATGCTTAGTCTATTTCAAATACTCTTGGTGTGATGAGTTATGATAATTGTTTTAAAAGGTCGTGTCTATATAAAGTGTAGTTTGATTTCTCGAGAACGAGCAGTGGCTTAAGTGTGGGGTGTTGATGATAGGCTATAATTACGTATTTTAGTCACTTATTACACTCACATTTACTGCACTTTAGTTGAGTTTGCGCTTTAATCGCTAGTGTTTTGCACTAACGGTGTGTTTTATACCTTGTAGGAGTGATTCCGAGTTATATAGATGTTATTGAATGAATTCAAGTGATTTAGAGTTTTGAAGTCTGAGTAAAAGCCCAAGGAATTAATCCGAGATCGTATTCGGGGATCAACTGATGATAGAGCAATAAAACGAAGAATCGAGTAGGCATATTGCGCGCTGTCTAGTAAAATGCACATAACTTTTCGCGCGGAACACCATTTGGGCTCTACAATATAAAGCTGGAAAGCTAATTCAAAGGGATACAACTTTCATATTTTCTATTTTTCTAAATTCCAAACAGAACTAGGTAAAAAACACGGTCGAATCTGCGACCACGGACCTTACACGGACTGAAACATAAGCCTTGCAATGTACCGCACCCATACCGCGGTTTATTGCGGCCGCGGTCGTCCAGACGTGAAAAATTATCCTTTTTTGCGTATGAGAAGGTATAATTATTTGGGCCCGACCCAACTTGGTATATATACATGGAAAAATGGTATTTTTTAGAGGTTGGACACTCTTTTGACATAACTTAGACCTAAGAACGCAGAGGAGACCAATTTTGGACACAGATTCGACCTAATGAGGCAGAGACACAATAGGAGCAAGGCAAGGAATTCTTCTGCGAGTTTTTCCTTCCTCTTCCTACTTTTTCACTGTTGGTTATGATTTTTAGTATTGTAGTTTTACATACTATTATGAATAGCTAATTTGTTATCTAAGATTTTGATAGAACCTTTTGTAGGATAAATTGTTGTTATGTTTTTATATAATTGAGCCGTTGGATTTATCTACTTGTTCAACTACTATTGATTGAATGGCCATCAATTGATTGTACCTATTTAGTGTGTAGTGCTCGAGAGAGTACATATTTAGGTAGTTGTTGAACAATGTCACTCCTAACGTATGTGAGAAATTAATGCATTGGATTTAAAGGCAGGTTGCCTTGAAATGGTCATAATGAGCGATTAGATAAAGCCAACTAGCGTAGTTCGAAAGAATATGTCTAGTAAATTATTGTAGTTGCTCGAGAGAGAATTACAACATCTAAAGTGCTCACGATCAGTAGAGAATATATTGGCAAAATTGTAGGGAACATAGCTAGAAGGATTCCAACAATTGGGAAAATATAACTCTAGACCTCCTTAATTTAGTCTCCAACCCTTTGTCTCGTTAGTTGATAATTTTAACGCTTTGTAGTATTTACTAATTAATTAGTTAGAAATATATATCTCAATCTTTATAATTTAGAAAGTTATTCAATCTTGTCTTCTTAGTGATATTAAACAGATATAACTAAGACTTAGTTTTTTGTGGGATTCGACTCCGGACTTTTAGACCAGATTATATTTGCAGCGACCGCTTATCCTTTTTAGGACTAGAGTTGGGTGTGATCATAAATAAATTTTATGGATTATTAAAGAACATCTGTTTTGTGAACAAAGAAAATGAATAACAAAATGAAGAATGTCAAAAGTCTATGGAAGCGTTGAGACCTAGTATGCCTCACAAATGCATCTCTAGACAAATGTTTGGTCAATGGATCTGCTAATATATCTTTTGTAGACACATACTTAACATTCACTGCCTTGCGTCTGACCAGGTCTCTCACATAGTTATACTTGATATCTATGTGTTTAGTTTTATAATGAAGCTTAGGGTCCTTAGTAGAGGATATTGCAGCTTCTCTGTCACAATAGACTAACACTTTTCTGGTATCCAACAAGTGTTCTAAGAACTTTTTCAACCAAACAACTTCTTGTATCGTCCCGGGAAGGCCAATTTTTTCAAACAAAAGGAGCTCAATTTGAGACAGAGGAGATGGTTGAATCTATTGAATGATTATGATATCACCATCTTGTATCATCTTGGGAAGGCCAATATAGTGGCCGATGCTTTGAGTAGAAAGTCTGTGAGTATGGGAGCCTTGCGTACATTCCAGTCGGTCAGAGGCCGCTTGCATTAGTTGTTCATGCTTTGGCCAATCAATTTGTGAGGTTGGATATTTCTGAACCTAGTCATTTCCTAGTTTGTACAGTCGCTCGGTCTTCCTTGTTTGAGCGTATCAGGGAATCACAATATGATGACCCTCATTTGCTTGTCCTTAGAGACACAGTGCGGCACGGTGATGCCAAATAGGTTAATGATGGAGATGATGGAGTTTTGAGGATGCAAGGTCATATTTGTGTGCCTAATATGGATAGACTTCATGAGTTGATTCTTGAGGAGGCCCAAGTGTCACGCCTCCTTTTTCACTATACCCGAAAAGGTGTAAGGGAGTTTTTTCCAATTTAAGTCACAATCAAAATGAGATTATTTAATTAAAAATCAGAGTCACAACTTGGAATAATTTATGGTGTCCCAAGTCACCGGTTTAAATCCTGAATCGAGGAAAAGATTGACTCTATTATACAGTCTGCGAACACAGAAATTCCGGTAAGGAATTTTGTTAACACGGGAGAAGGTGTTAGGCACTCCCGAGTTCCGTAGTTCTAGAACGGTCTCTTTGATCATACTTGGCTTGACTAAATTGTCTAATCACTGATTTTAGAACCTATGTGTGTTTACCTTTCACCACTTTTTAACTAAGAAAATTATCTTGAAACGGGTCACGCGTACGCGTACCCATTTGTTTGGTGCGTCAAAAATCATGTCACACGAATGTGTCCACAATTAATTACGCTTTATTATTATTAGAAAAGTTTGGCCAAAGTTACGCGGACGTATACTCCGGTTTTGTTTTTAGAAATTGTAATCATGTCACGCGAATGTGTCAACAACCACGATAGTGGGTTAAATGTGCCTGAAGCAAACTAACGAGTTTTGAGTTATTCTTTGCTACGTTTGGATTAATTGCAAAGGCCATAAGTTCGGTATTCCCTTTCGCTTGGAAATAAAGGTTCAGAGTATACAGTTCTTTCCGTGCTAAAGCTGCATTGCTACTAACACTGGCAGGATTCCTTCGGAGCTGCTCCCTTCCTTGTTCAAAATCATAATGATCCTATTTGTGGTCAATAACTGCAAAAGCAGTAGGTTGATATGCAACAATTGGCTTAAACTCAATTTGGTCAACAAAAGAAAATACCAATTTGAAATCACAATCATGCCATAAATAGAACTATTGATATTAATCTGACCAAAACGAAGGAGGACCATGCTATGCAACTAAGTTAAGAGAACCTCCTACTTTTCACAAAATTATGAAATCAATACACCTTATAGCTTAATTTCAAGACAAGCCTGCCAAGATCATACATGATTCGCAAGTCTTAAAGAAAATGAAATAAAACCAAGCTTAGGCCTGGGACTAGCCAAGTCTGAATTAAGATTCAACCCACTTTAAACTCCTTTTCTTAAATCGGAAAAAAGAAAATTCAGAACACACATGAAGGGAGAACCAGTGATAGACTATGAGAATACTGAACCATGTTTCACACCATATAGATTCAAACCTGAGCAAAATTACAAGGAAAATAAAATGACATTAAATTCATGAGACCAATTATTCTAAGTTAACATACACTTAACTTATTGCTATAACCAACACAAACTAAAAACCAGCTAATTTCCAGTAATCAACTACAACATTAGAGTCCTTAATTATTACAAGTTTCATCTAAAGTACCTTCAAACTAATTCAAATCCAACATCTAATACTAAATGCATATGACTGAGACATCCAAGCAAATTAGATTGAATCAGAGAACAGAATATGGTAAATGCAGCAACATCACAGTATAAAAATACTATGTTCCATTCAAACAATTTGGTTCATAAACCTTTACATAAGACTCAACAACCAAGCTCTAGTTCAAACCATAGTTTCAGAAAGGGTACCTGGAGATGGAAAGAAACAGAAGGGGAAGTATCAGCAGCGAAAATAGTATGAGGCAGCAGTAGAAACAACATAAAATCAGCTTCCAACCCAGAAATTATGTGCAACAATCCGTAAGAAAAACAGCTTCAATTGAACAAGAGCCCAGCAGACTTCAATCAAACTTTAAATCAAACTCAATCCATTTCTAACCCCAGGTGAATCAGAATTTGCTTCAGAAATTGAAGAACTTCTAAAAAAATCACAGATGAAATGCAATGGAACAGTTTTTTTTTAGATTTTCAGCCGTTGGTATTTTTCAAAATTTTATCTCTTAATCTCTTCCTTCATATGCAAGAAAGCATGCCTTTATAGGCAAGGAAGTAGAGCAACTTCAGATTTTAGTTTTTTGCACTTTGCCCCTTTGAGAATTTTCTTTTTTGCTTAGCTATCCTTAGTTAATTTTCAGTTCATTAAAATAGTCCCCCTCCCCAGCTTCTAGGAAGTTTCCTAGTTAGTTATTTGGAGATTCCCTCACCCAATTACCCATAGTACCCCTTAAGCCTCAATTATTTACCCCTGAAAAAAAATCAACCTGGGTCGAATTGACCCAAGCATCAAACCCAAACCTTGGGCCCGTCATTCCCGTTTAATTCCCTCTCCTGGGCTTTTGGTTTTCACAACCCAATTTGAGCCCAGAAACCACTAGTTGAAACTAAGCTCCCCCCCCCCCCCCACACACACACAAAATCAGAATTCTTTCCTTTGCAAACAAAAATGAAATAAATAAAGGAATTAAGAACTTAAAACAATCACGAATTTACAATTTTCAAATGAAAACATGCAATCATAACTGACTCGGACCGAAGAAGATAATAGATAGAAGAACAAATGGAGCAAAAAGGGAATGAAAGATGAGTTAAAGAGGCGGAAAAATGTAAAATGCTTGAAATACCTAATTGAAAGTGGACGGGCCTCTGCCATGGCTTTGAATGGACCACCATTATCCTAAGTTTGAGCCAAAATTGATATTAGTCGCGAGTTCTTGTTCAAATAAAGCGAGAAACACCAATTTATGCTCTAATAGGTCATGGAGACTTGCAAAATTCAAGAGATTTTTATTTTGCTTTTCTGCCCCTTTTGAGATTTGAAATTGGCTCTGATTCGTGGCGATTCAAAAGATATTAGTTAGGGATTGGGGAAGGGGAGGTCTATGGTCAGGATTTGGTAGGATTTGGAGATACACCGCATGTGACAATGGCGGAGTAGAGTTTCAGAGTGGAGGAGATGAAGTGTAGAGGGACTTGGGTGAACTGAGTGTCTATGATCTTTTACGGACATTATTAAGCAAAATGAGATATGCTTTCTGGATCGTTGGATAAGGACAAATGAAGAGCCAAGATTTTTTGAGACTGAATGAACTCTAAACGACGTAGTTACGTTCCCCTACTACGTCGTTTCGAAGCCTGGGCAGCTGACTTATCTGGACCGGGTAGAATGGTGAGTTTTGGGCCTAGTTTTAACGGGTTTTGGGGGGGGGGGGGATTTGGGCCTGCTGGAAAGGCTTGATTCCAGCCTAAATGAGATCTCTTCATTTCATTTTCTTTTTTTTTCCTATTTCAAATCATTTTTGTTTCAAAAATTCTTTTCTCTTTTTTTTTTAAAATTAAATTAAAATCTAAATTAAATCCTAGAACCTATTTAACCAAAAAATATTAATTAAACCTAAATAATAATTAATACAATTAATATAAAAACAAATTAAAGAAAACTACTCAAAATTCAAAATTAAAATTAAAAAGTGCAAATTAAACTATTTTTGTAATTTTCCTAATTTTTATAAAATAACTTAATTACTTAATTAATCCTAAAATATTAAATTAAATCCTAAATACAAATGCACATAATTTCTGTATTTTTCATTAATTAAATAAAGCAAACATGCATAGACAATATGCAAACAATTAACAAAAAATGCCACAAAAATCCACAAAATTACAAATAATAAAAAGAAACTTATTTTTTTGAATTTATGGGAGTAATTCATATAGGGCAAAAATCACGTGCTCATACCAAGTTCCCGAAATTCTATTAATTCGGGAGCCACCAAGATGTATTAGGACTTGCGACAGTATTAGTGGTATAGGAGGATGAAGAAGGATATAGTTGCATATGTAGCTCGATGTCTAAATTGTCAACAGGTAAAGTATGAGCATTAGAGACCTGGTGATTTTCTTTAGAAGTTAGAGATTCCTAAGTGGAAGTGGGAGCGTATCACTATGTATTTTGTTGTTGGACTCCCACGGACTCAGAGGAAGTTCGATGCAGTTTGTGTTATTGTGGACAGATTGATCAAGTCAGTGCATTTCATTCATGTGGTAGTTACTTATTCTTCAGAGCGGTTAGCTGAGATTTACATCCGCAAGATCGTTCGTCTTCACGGTGTGCCCGTGTCTATCATTTCTGATCGAGGTATGTAGTTCACCTTGCATTTCTGGAGGGCAGTACAACGTGAGTTGGGCATGCAGGTTGAGTTGAGCATAACATTTCATCCTCAGACAAATGGATAGTCCGAGCGCACTATTAAGATATTGGAAGATATGCTCTGCGCTTGTGTTATAGACTTCGGAGGTTCTTGGGATGATTTCCTGCCGCTTGCAGAGTTTGCCTACAATAACAGCTACCGGTCGAGCATTCAGATGGCTCCCTATGAGCCATTATGTGGTAGGCGGTGCCGTTCTCCAGTTGGATAGTTCGAGCCAGTGGTGGCTCGGTTGTTGGATATATATTTGGTACAGGATGCCTTGGATAAGGTCTAGATTATTCAGGATCAAGTTCGCACAGCTCAGTCCAAGTAGAAGAGTTATGCCGACCGTAGAATTCGTGATGTTGCATTCATGGTCGGAAAGAGAGTGTTACTTTGGATATCACCGATGAAGGGTGTGATAAGGTTCAGAAATAAGGGAAAGTTGAGCCCTAGGTATATCGACCCTTTGATATTGTTCATAGAGTCGGTGAAGTGGCTTACAAGCTCACATGGCCACCTATTTTATTAGCAGTTCATCTGGTTTTTCATATGTCCATGCTCTAGAAGTATCACGGTGATCCGTACCACATGTAAGATTTTAGCTCAGTCCAGTTGGATGAGGATTTGACTTATGAGGAGAAACCGGTGGCTATTCTAACTCGGTAGGTCTGTCAGTTGAGGTCGAAGAGTTATCCTTCAGTTCGAGTGAAGTGGAGAGGTTTGCCCATAGAGACAGATACATAGGAGTTCGAGTCGAGCATGCAGAGTAGATATCCATACCTTTTCATTAGCCCGGGTACTTTTCTATGTCCATTCGAGGACGAACGATTATTTTAGAGGTGACGAATGTGATAACCCAATAGGTCATCTTATGTTTTAGAACCTAATTCTGTGTTTTGAAGCCTTAAATACCTCATATTATCCCTCCTTGATTTTCATGCAGTCCGGGTGTTTTTACATAAAGCTTCTATGTTAAAAATTGAGAAAAATATGAAATTTTTGCCTTAAAATCCATTTGAGCTGACTTCAGTCAACGTTTTGAGAAAACAAACTCGGATTCATGTTTTGATGGTCCCGGTGGGTCCTATTGTGATTTTGAACTTGGGCGTATGTCCGAAATCGAATTCGAAAGTCCCTAGCATGTGTTATCACACTTTGTTGAAGTTTGAAAGTTTAAAAGCTTAATGACTTCGAAAGTTTGATCAATATTTGATTATATGGATATCGGGTCCGTATTTTGGTTTTTGGAACCCGGTATAGGTCCAATACTATATTTATGACTTGTCTGTCAAATTTGGTGAGAAACAGAGTTCTTTGGCGTGATTCGGATGTCCAATTGTAAAAATAGGAGTTCATGAGGTTTCTTGAAAATTTCCTTTGAATCGATGCTAAATTTATAGTTCTAGGTGTTATTTTAGATATTTGATTGTGCGAGCAAGTTCGTATGATATTTTTAGACTTGTGTGCATATTTGTTTTAGAGCCCACGGGCTCGGGTAAGTTTCGGATAGGATACAATATGAATTTGGACTTAGAAACATTGCTGATGTGCTTCAGTTCTGGTGCAGGCCTCAGACCTCGCAATTGCGAGATCAAGCTTCACATTTGCGATCAACTCCTCGCATTTGCAAAGAGTAGTTTGGGAACCTCAAGTTCGCATTCGTGAGAAAGACTTTGCATTTGTGAAGTGGGGCAGGAAGTACAGTGATCGCATTTGCGGAAGATCGATGTTCGCATTTGCGAATAATTCATCGCAAATGCGATGACAACAAAAATGGGAGAACTTCGCATTTGCGACTGTTTCTTCGCATTTGTGAACCCCAGGTCACAAATGCGACTGATCAAATAGCTAAGAAATGACATTTTTGTTCATTCTTCAAATTTTCAAAACTAGAAAACCCTAGAGGAGATTTTTCAAAGAACTCTTCTTCCCAAAATAATTGGTAAGTGATTTTAACCTATTTTCTTTCAATCTTTCATTACATTTCATAAGTTTTCAACCTAAAATTTAGTATTTTCATGGTGGAAATTGGGGGTTTGGGTAGAATTAGGAATTTTTGTAAAATTGGGATTAGACCTCAAATTGAGGTCGGATTCCAAAAAAAATTACATAACCGAGCTCGAGGGTGAATGGATAATTCGGTTTTGGTTCAAATTTCAGGTTTGGACCAAGCAGGCTCAGGAGTTGGCTTTTGTTGACTTTTTCAATAATGACCTAAATTGAATCATTTGCAATCGTGGGTAGTTCCAAACACTTAATTTGAATCGTTTGATTGGTAATTTGCTAGATTCTATTGGTTGAGAGGCTTGTTTGAAAGGTAAAGATGTGGTTTAGAATTGAGTGGACCTTTGGAGATATCACAACCCAAACTGATGGGACGCGATGGGCATCCTGTACCTTACTCAACCTAGCACCAACTAATATATCTTTCTCATTACATCATCATAAGTAAGTGGGCCAAAAGGGGCGTCATGAGATAACCAGAGTAAATATGAGGGAATACCCGGCATATAATGACCCAAACTGATATAGAAACACATACCTGTGACATACGGTCCTATAAGGCCAATGTGATCCATTATATACTTAACGTATAGGCCGAAAAGGCCATAAAAGTATTTGTATACATGACATATGTCTATAGGCCCTTAAAAGTATATACTTATCATGAAGGTTGGAACAGGGCCCTGCCATACCAAACAATACACGTCTATATTATACTGACCAAACAAGCAACTTCGGAGCAAATGGAGCACATCAACATCTTCCGCTGAGCTGATAGCCTACTTGGAGGACTCTCGACCTATCTATCGGGACTTGCAAGCAAAAAATGCAGCGTCCCCAAGCAAAAGGGACGTCAGTACAAATAATGTACCGAGTATGTAAGGAATAAAAATCAGTAAAATAATAGACAATAGACATGAGATAAACATGGAGTAAAAGACTCGACATGTATGTTTGGATAATTCTGTAAATCATATAATACTTATAGTGTCATGCATATGCGTATGGGTATCATGTCATGCATAGGTACATGTGTTCATAATATCATCAAGCCTCTGAGGGTATCCCATCATATCATCTCGACCACTATGGGCAAAATCATCAACGTATACCAGCTGATCAGGTGGTGGTACGTATATAACGACGTAACCCTTTCCCATATCCCATATACATATAATATATATATATATATATATATATATATATATATATATAACACCATCTAGTCATGGGTCAATGTGCATGTATAAATGAATACAATACATGAGAAGTACGTCAATAAAATCTCTCGGAATGTCATAAGACCATTATGCCTTTGAATAATATCATGAAGTAAACTTTATCAACTTACGTATTTTCTGAGACCCATGAACAGATGATAGAACAATAAGACATATGGGAATTCAAGAACATAGGCATCTCTAATACTTCTAAGAATAGAGTCATTTATGGAAGTTATGCATTTGCTCGTTTCGTTTATATCGTATGGATCATGACAAAAGGAAAGAAGGGATAGCCTTAATATACCTGAGCCGATTCTCTTGACAATCCTCCCAACACATGTTAATTGCGAAAACATGTAATGGCGGATCGAAGTAGAAAAAAATTCGTATGATATCCTTGAGAAAGATTGTACCCTATTCCCTTAGAATCGCAAAACCCCGTTACTATTATGCTAAGAAGTTTCGCATGAATTCTTGTTGAAGTAACTCACGTTACTATCACATAGGTTCTTTGATGAAATTTTATTGCCGGAGATCATTACATGGAAATGGGAGGAGGTGAACATTTCTATTTGTGAATTTTGATCATAATGTTACAAATCTTTTGTTGAATTTTAAGAAGAATTTTACGGCCTAGCCAGGAGGCCCTCTAAAGGTGACACCTATACTCATGACAAATTAGTCACATTAGGCTTGATGAGAACATTACACATGCTGCCATGCTAATTATTAATTCTTTTCTAACAAGTACTCACTTAATTTCTTAATTAATTTGTTAATCCCCATTAACTAATAATTACTCAATTATCCACATAATTAGAAATTATCTTAAATTATTTAAAATAATACTCAGTTTTAACATACTTTGTACACTTTACTGTTATGGTCATGTGGTACATTGTATGACTCTAGTCCATAAATACCGGGTGTTATAACTCGGACATTATTTTATCCTGAAATGTCAAACTTTGAAGAAACTTATTTTCTTCGGTTTGCTTACTCTCTCACCTTCATGAGTTTACTTATCACTTGTTTGAAATATCATAATACTTATATTCCCAAAATAATCTCATTCCCGAACTTATGTCGATTAACTTATGATGAAACATTAATATACGAAAATGCGAAATGTAACATCCCATTTCCGATCTTATATCAATTTGCTTATGGCGTACTTTTACGTACGAAAACATGGGGTATAACAGGAGCGAGGTAAGTATCGTGGTTAACCTTGTCTTGAGGGATTAGGACTTGTTTGTGTATTTTATACATGTTTAGATGTTGGTTACAATGTATATGTGAGGTGACGAGTACTTATGCGTTGTTTTTGGGTTAAACATGCATGTGGGGCTTGTTCCTTGTAATTATTGCTTACTCTGATCATGTTAATCATGCTTAGACTAGTTACTTGTTAAGTTGAACGTTCTTACCGTGCTTATGGGCTCTGGTGACCATTGAGCACTATTTTTAAGGTTGAGATTGGTATTGTGGAACCATTATTTCCTTAAGGCTTATTGTGTTATTCTATCTCCCTGTGTTACTTGTTTATTGTTATATGGTAAGGGAGATTGTTAATGCACGAAGGGTGATGCCGTGCCATATTGTGAGTTTTAATGCACGAAGGGTGATGTCGTGCCATGTTATGAGAGTTAATGCACGAAGGGTGATGTCATACTGATAATAGGTGAATTTGACTATAATCACGCCCTAAATAATCACATTTTTATGTTGTTTTGATGATAT